>ML845547.1:24615-52739 GCA_009831015.1 Picea engelmannii | reverse complement strand
CACAAATGGTATAAATAAATATCATTATACATTCATTTGACACACAAGTCGAATTTAAGAGGAAATCAGAAGTAAAGAAGGCCGGATTTCAAGGGAGGATGAAGTCTTTTGGTGATGTGTTCTAAGGTATGTTATTTTTAGGTCATCTTACCATTTTTTCTATAACTTTTTTTCTAGAACGATTCAGATGGTGAATTTGCTATGGTATTGAGAAGACATATCAAGGTACCTGTGGTAAAAGTTTTAGATCTTGATTCTCTATAATTATGGAGATAGACTCTGTGGAAGATAGGGTTTTTGACCAGTCTTGAAGCTAGTCAATAAACATGTGTTCCGGGTAAAAAATCATAACTTCTTCATACAGAATCCAAATGACGTGGGAAAAATTGAATTGGAAAGAGTACAGACTTTAGTTTCTTGTGTGCGATTTTCAGAATCTGATGTCAAATATTGAGCACAAGTCATTCTGTACAAGTTAGGTCTCCTGAATAAACCAGAATTGAACAAGGTCTACCATTCTCTCTATAACTTCTTTTTGGGGAGGATTTAAGGAGTGAAACTTGGAGAAGTTTCAGAAAATAAATTGAATAATATTATCTATAGGATCATAATATTCCAAGAATTGAATAATTGTAGAAATTGAAGAAGTCTCAGGAAGCATTATCAGGTTCTATGTGATGGTTGGTTGATGGTGATGATTTAATGTGAAGTTTTATTATCTCTCGTATATTCTTGGGTGGAAGGAAGGGGAAATGATGGAGAGTTAAAATCTCTCTTTATATTGGAGGATTGTATCTTCCTCTTGGAGGTTTATCCCTCCCTTTACATTTGGAAGCTGTAGCTACCTTTGGAAGTCATTACTTCCCTTGAACAATAACTATTGATTATTTCTCATATATTGTGCATGGTGTATTGTGGTGTATTGGTGTAACTCTTATACTATTGTTCATTTCTCATTGGTTATAATTGAATGGTTTAAGTATAAGTTGAAAAATGTTTTAAATTGTACTTGATACCGATTCACCCCCCTCTCAGTATCAACACAAGTTACAAAGAGATGTTTACCTGATTCCCTCTTTCCTTTGCAAAGATAGCAAATCCCTGGCCCCATCCAACCTCTTTTTTGAAGATTTTTCCACTTTAAAATTTTATTTTCAGCCACAATCCAGACAAATAATTTGATCTTTAGTGAGTAGTCCCAAATCCATTGTTTTTTCCTCCAACCTCCAATTTTAAATTTCCACAGTTTTTTGGCAAGGGCGTTGAACACATTTTTGATTGAGAGCTACCCTGAATTATCCCCACCAGTCCATTTTAATTCATATTGTCTCTCCAAATTCTAAATCCCTGATCCAATCAAGTTCCTCCTATACATCTCCCATTCTGCTGCTAATTCTCCTTCCAGCCCCAAATCTGCAATGTCTAACCAATTTGTAAAAATTGAACCCTGTGGAAGAGCACATCTCGCTTGATACATAAGATAAACATTTTTTAAATTAAGTGAAAGAACTAACTTGTTTGATAAAATGGAGTCCTTCCCCATACCCATAATTGCATCCCTCCCAATTAAAATGGAGTGTCTAGAACCCGGGTTCCATGCCAACCAATGTAATATCATAGGTAAAGTATTAAGAATATTTTTCCAAGTCTGGGTACCATAGGATGTAACCGATGAGACCGATCTTAACTAGGTCGACACCAATCCATGGGGTAAGTACTTATCTTTTATCATCTGGTGCCAGATGCCATTCTTCATCAATACTCTCCACAAAGTATTAGTCTCCATATCCCTATAGAAAACAAAGATATTTCTCAGACCCCACCCTCCATATAGTTTTGGCTTTGAAATTGTCTCCCAATTGAATAAATGATAGATTTGCTTATGATTGTTTCCTAACCAAAGGAAGGAAAAAACCATTTTGCGGATCCTATTAAGAATTGAAATCAGGATATGAGCTAAATCCATCCAATAGACTGACTGTCTGTCTAAGACAACTTTTATCAGCACATACCACCCCCCCAGGGATAACCACCTATTACACCAGTGGCTAATCTGATTTTCATACTTTTCGATGAGCCACTGCCAGTCCTCCGCCTTATAAATTTATGGTTTTAAAAAATACCCCATGTATCTAAATCCTTCCGATAGATCTTTAAATTTATAAATATATAAATATTTTAAAACTATGAGAGTTTCCTGATGAACTCCAGAAAGGAGGAAGGCATATTTTTGAACATTAATCACCAAGACTGACGCTCGACAGAATACACGAAGTATATTATTGATTTCTACCCACTCTATGACTGATTCTTTTGACATTATAAGGATGTCATCCACGAAGAGCAAGTGACAGACCTTTAATAATATAGATACCTTTATCCATGACAATACTCCATCTGCTTGTCCTTTTTTTAGTGAAAGGATGAGTCCTTCTATCACAAGAATGAATAGGAGAGGCGACAACAAACAACCCTGTCTAAGTCCTCTACTGCTCTGGAAAAATTTTTTTGCCTCTCCATTTATCAAAATAGCGTATTATTTTGAGGTTACACAACCCATTATCCAATTTGTTGTGTGGAGTCCAAAACCACATTGCAATAGTATTAACCGCAAAAAATCCCAATTTGTGCATTCATAGGCCTTTTTTAAGTCGAGCTTCAGAACAATTGCTTGGAGTCTTTTTTTGTTTTTATACTATGTAGACACTCCTGAGTAGTGCCAATAGCATCTAAAATTTGTCTTCCCTTAAGAAAGCTTAGCTGTTCCTCAGACAATGAATGGGAGAGAATAGGCCTGATTCTCCTCGCTATAACTTTTGCAATGATCTTGTAACATAAGTTGCATAGTGAAATTGGACGGAAATCACTAAAATTGGTGGGATTATTGAATTTTGGGATCAATGCTAAGAAATTTGAATTGATCGGTCTAATTACCTCACCTTCGAGTCTTGTTTCATCCACTACATCAATCAAGTCCTGTCCAACGAACTCAAAGAAATGTAGAAAAAATTCTACAGTCCAACCACCTGGCCTTGGACTTTTGTCCTTTTCAAGTCCTTTTAAAACCTCTAGAATTTCCTCACTGGTACACGACTTTTCAATATTTACAACATCTTCCTCATTAACAAATATAGGAAACAACCTTACTGTAGAAATCTATTCCCCAATGAAATTCTGTCATGTATCATGAAAGAAATATTTAAAGTAGTTGGTATCTTCATCCTTTATGGCCTCCTGGCCTGTATGAAGTCAAACTGCTTCATCCTTTATCTCCCAGATGAAATTTTTATTTCTCCTGTAGCTTGCAAAACGATGGAAAAATTTGTAATCTTATCTCCACTTTTAATCCATATAGCCCTAATCTTTTGTTGCCATCTCCCTTCCTCATCCAGTAGGAGTTTTTTGAGCTCGAACTCAAGTGACATCAAATGATGTTCAAAGTAATCATTCTGTAAACCTTGAATATTATGTTTATAGAGATTATTTAAAGCATCTTCAATCTTTTCTAGATCTAAATGGTCATGTAGACATTTTTCCTTGGACCAGAGCTTAATCTGAGATTTTAGAAAAGTGAGTCTCTTTACTAATATCCTTTGTGCTCCCACAACCTGTTGAAACTGTAAATCATTCCACACTTCCCGAACCATATTGGGAAAATAATATTCATGCAACCATGCTAGGTTTAGCTTGAATGGATGTGCAACTGCCGACATCCCAAATCCCAGTTGAAGAAGTATTGGAGCATGCTCAGAAATATAGGGATATTCCACTCAAGTTCTGTATCTCAAATATGACATGATAAGATCCTCTGCCACATAGGTTTGATCAATCCTTTTAATAATTCCATCATCTCCGCACCTACCATTATGTCACGTAGGAACCACCTCGGCAGGGACAACACCCACTAGCTTATTTTTTTATAAAAACCACCTCAAAAAATCCTACCAAAGAGTCTACCAAAGCTAATGCCCCCCATACCTCCTATGAAGATGTCATGAAATTCATATCACCTGCCATTATCAAATCATCATGAGATAACAAGCCCCTACCATCCACTTTTTCCCAGAAAATCTTACGATCTTGACAGGGGCCGTAAACATTAAGAAAGGAAACCTTCATTTTATCCATTAAGCTTGAACCTGACAAAAAAATACCACCGCAACTTAGGACAATCTCTAATTCAAATAATTTTGGATCCCAAGACACTAGGAGACCACCAGACATCCCCACATAACTTACTACACATACCATCCACTCATGTATGAGAGTATACATAAAGTTTCTTGCCTTTTCCGCAACCACTATAGTTTCTTGTAGAAATATTATACTAGGATTTGTTTTAGAGATAAGTCTATGCAGGGAGGCCAATTTTAGGGGTCCTCCTACCCATCTAATATTGAGAGAGAGTAGGATCATTATTTATCCCTTGCAAGGGATTTCATGCCTCTAAGCGCCCCCTGATCGATGTTAGAAGAAAGTTGGATTGCTAAGAAATAATTGTTTGTCCCCGCCTTTTTGCGGGCACTCCTAGTTTTGATAAGAGATAATTCATACTCTAAACCTCGTGACCATGCATGGTCATTCCCTTTGAAATCCCCAATACCCTGAGGAGCCCTAACATCTCCACTAGGTACAAGTCTAACCACAACGTCCTTCCCCAAGGAGGTCGGTATCAGAGTGGGGCTTGAAGTCTGTCTAATAGATGGAACCAATGCTGTAATCATCCTATCCAAAGAAAAGTCACTAGTGACATGGTCACCATAACCCAAGACAAAAGTAGAGTCTTCCACATTCAAAATCTCAGGAATTATAGGGGAGCTCTGTTATAACCCTATAATTTATAGGATCAACTGGTGATTAAGATTTATTCCTTTAAGTGTGTTTTATTTGAAAATAATTTTCCATTCTGTAAATGATTTGAAAAGAAAAGAAAAGAAAGAGAAAAGAAAAGAAAGAGAAAAGAAAAAGAAAGAGAAAAGAAAAAGAAAGAAAAAGAAAAAGAAAGAAAAAGAAAGAAAAAGAAAGAAACAGAGGGCATAAAAGAAATTGAATAAAACCCCATGCAATAACAATGACTTGGTCCATACAGTTTAAACATGGCCAAGTCCTTTAAATTAATGTTGATAGGATTAGTGAATGAGCTTGGCTAAACTATTTAATCTTAGCCAAGTAGATAGGTTAGCTAGTGAAATAAATTTGATCAAACAACCTAATCTTGGTCAAATAACCTTAGGATGGAGTAATTTCTCAGTCCAACAATTTAAGCTGGGATAAATGTCATAGGTGAGTAGGTTAGAGCATAGGTTAGTCATTTTTGTTTCAATAAAACATGCATGATGATCGATGTATATTCATATATTTGATGTTTGGGAGTGTGTTGCCTAACCCCCATGGTGACAAAAAGTAGGGAAAGCTAAGCGAAACCCACAAAAAGCACTAAGACTAAGTATCTGCTGCATATAAATTACTGATTAAAAAGTGCACATAGATCTACGACTGAGGTATTGACGCCTAGATCTATGGTCGAGAAGAAGTTCCAGAGCCCCCCGACCATTCTGCCTTTAACGGTGGGGGTGGGGGGTCCGAAATGGGAATTAACAAGTGCACACAAATATACAGTTATCCTGAAGGCACATAGATGGACAATTTACAAGAGATTCTGGACCCCCCCCCCCGACCGTTCTGCTTTTAACAACCCGGGGGTTCTGAAATTGAGTTGTTTTTCTTGGCGGGCTCCATCCCAACGTGTCGCTAATCTATTGCATCACATCTCTTCCCTTCTGACACACCACCACCACCTCATGTTGTCACATCTCAATATCCTCTCTGCTTGTCTTATCCGTTCACCCATTACAGGTCATGTCTCCTTCTTCATTCCCCCAATCATCATCCTCCACGTTTTTCGGGTACACACGTAATGCGTCCTTCTCCTCCCTCCTCACGTTCCTAAGGATCTGTTGGCAATTTATTACAGGCCACACACCCGTTAGCCGGATGACCTGTCCCCCGCACCCCACAGATACCCATTCACTCAAAAGTAACCCTTGTCCCACCATTGACACACTTTTCACCCTCTCCGCACACTACAAAATTTCTTCCCCTTCTCTGATCCAGTCGTCTACCCAACCATAGCCATTACCCGCTAACGTTTTTGTTTGAATTACAGGTACCTTTCACAGTGATGGCGCCAAAGTCCAAAAAAGCAGAAACCGAGGAAAATCCTTTCCTCCCACTTCCTATCGATCTGGACAGGATCCCATTGGCTGACATAGATTATCTTATCTCAGAGACGAAGTGCGAATTCAATTTTGCAGAGTTGCAGTCATGGTTTAAAGACACCTTCTTGGATCAGAGCGATGAAATTGGGCTCTGGGAGTCAAATATTCCTCTATATCTCTTTCCCCAAGTCCATCATTTTCCTGAATTCTCCCTCAAATGCCAGGCTCATTACCTCCTCGACCAGAGAGCCGTAGTTTCATCATTAGGAGAGACCCTGTTCTTTATCATGCTAGAGGCCATAGATAAGATGATGTAGATACCCAGGACCGAATCCGCCTCTCCTTTAAACCTTGAAATCCTAACGGAGCTGTATCAAAACTTATCCTTTCCTCAAAGGGCCCAGATCTTTGAGCTTTTTCTCCCACATGACAGTTAGCTCCCCAAGAAAAACCCCCAGTATCATTATTCCCTATTCTCAGAAAGGGGGAAACCAAGTTATTTCATTGCTTTGCTGCCTGCTTGGTTACTTTTCAGATGAATGGGTGGATGAACCTATATTAGGTTTCCTGTCCATTTTTTCGGCTGAGGAATAGGCCACCACCCAGTTTGATTACAGTTTTTTCTTGGCAGAAAACATCCACGACCAGTTTTCAAAATTCACCACAGAGGGCATGTTTCGGTATTCCTCAATACTGGCATACATGTTCATCTTTTTTCAGCCAGTTTGGTTACAGTTTTTTCTTGGTAGAAAACATCCACGACCAGTTTTCAAAATTCGCCACAGAGGGCATGTTCCGATATTCCTCAATACTGGCGTACATGTTCATCTTTTTTCAAGCATAAAGGTTTTCTTTCCCAATGCATAAAATGGACAAGGATGGGAAACCACAGGCGGTAACCCAATGGATTTCACTTCTCAGAAGAAACTCCATGGAGTTCAGTTTTAAACAGTTCATTGATATGTTTTATCATCCAGTGGTGAGCATGCTCAGTGGGAGAACAGAGCCAAGGATAAATGAAGAGATCTAGAGAATCTTACATCTCTCAGATGTTGCAAAGACAGGAGACTGGTTCCTGTATCAATACCACACAGAAATCAGAGTGTATGGATGCGAGTTGGCTCCATACAAATTACCCAAATATCTGCCCGTTCGGATATTTTCACTGGAGTATATTCACGAGATGATAAATTTAGATGATATCCACTTTGTATCTCTGAAGAAAAAACAACAGCTGAGGATTAAGGGGAAGATAAGACCTTTTATCTGCAATAGTCGAGCCGCTGGAGAAGAGAAAGAAAATATATTAAAGGAAATGAAATTCTACACTAGTTTTATTTGGAAATATGATCCAAGTGGGATCATCGTGGAAATGAGAGCCAAAAACAAAAGCTCTCAGTATGCTCACACACTTAAACCGAAAATTGAGAAGTATGTAAATCAGACATAGTGGGAAGAGAAAACCTTGGAAGACACTGAACAACATTCTTCCTTAGTACTGACTTCCCAGATTGTCACTCCACCAGTGCTAAAGGAAAAAAGACCGAGGAAAGAAATTTCTCTTTTGGTCACCGAAGTATCAGCGGAGGAGTTTCAGTTATACAGTAAAAATCCCAAGACCATTCATACTATTCCTAGGTCTGTGGAAGAAGATATTCAGCCTGCCAAAGGGGTTAAAGGAGGAGATACACAAATTCCTTTAGTCAATTGTCAAACAATGTCTAGTTCTATTTCAAAGAAGCAGACTGATATAACTATGGCCACCCAAATTCCACAGGGATCCGCAAAGCTGAACATCTTTGAAAAATATGATCTGATTAAGAAGAGAAACCAGACACTGACCAATAACACTTATGCTCAGTTCTGGAAGCAGATGTCCACTGCCCAACACAGATTGTTATCAACTTTCGACACAGAAAAGGGAAGAATGCATCTTGCATTTCTATAGGCACAAGTACCTAAACCCAAAGAAATTAGTGACTACAAAAGGTCAACCCTTGTGTTTGATACAAAACAAGTTCATCCAACTGACCAGATGGATCTACACAGATAGACTAGTGAAATGGTTTTCTCCACTTTGGCCCATGCTTCCTCTACAACTGCAAAATTACAAGTAGCTCTAAACAATGTTTAGGCCTAGTTGAAACTGGAAAAGATATCCTCTTTTGCAAAGGATAATAGGATAAAATCCATAGAGGAATTGGTAGTCAAGATCGGTTATGATCCCTCGAATGTGAAAGGAACAAAGGAGTTTCTAATGAAGCAGAATGCTGATATAGCATCTCTGAGAAAACAATTAAAATTTCCACCCAGAGAGGATGCACAAGCTAAGGAGATCGCTGAGACATAAGGAGAAAAGGATGAAATGCTCAAGTTGATCATGGAGCAGAATGCACAGTTAAAAGAAATGGAAGCAGAGTTGGAAAGGTTGGTAAAGGAGAAGGAACAATCAACACCGGTGGAATTCATTCCATTGAGTGCAGTTCGACTCACCGGAGTCAGCACAACTACTGTAGCAACAACCAAAACAATAAAAATTCCCTCAACCACCCCACTGTCAGCTCTGGAAAAGACAATGGAGCTTGCAAAATCCATGGAGTAGATGAACTTACAAGAAATAGAGATCAAGAGACTGAAAAAGGAGGTTGAGAGTCTTCAGGAGCTCAAGACTTCTTACCAGACAAGATTCCACACTGAGAAGCAAACACCAGATAAGCTCAAACAAGAATTGCAACAACTCCAAAAGAAAACAGTGGCAGGCAAGACACTTGCTGAGGCCAAAGAAAATATTTGGATGGGTATCTCCAAATCCATGAATGAAATATGGCCTATGGTACAAATCATTTTTGAGTAGAATCAGCTAGTGATAAGAAGCAAAAAAGTTATTTAAAAAATTAAAGGAGAGTTGGGAGAAATGCCCTCTGAAGCCAGTAAAATAGTTAAATTCCTGAACTCAAAAACCAGAGAAGAACTGGAAGACTTGAAGATCGAAGATAGGACATAAACCATTCTCAAAGTCAAGAGGGTTCTGACCAAAAAAGGATTGATGTTGTAATTGAAAGAAAAATTCCAGAACATGGACATTGGAGTTCAAAGGTTTTTCGGTAAGATCGAGGCTCTGCAGAAAAAGGGTCTTCCTGGTCTAATGGTTATTAATGACAAGTTGATGACCCTTCCAGACTAAAAGCAGAAAATGGATACAATGGCCAAGGATAGTTCCAAGTTCTCAGGGATACAAGGAACTATAATGGGTAAAGCGTTCCTAGAGACTTTGTAGCCAGACATCAGTATACAACACGAGATCAAATATATCTTCATCATCAAACCAAATTTTTCCAAATACACAGAAGTAGATGAAGTATACCGTAGACTACTCAAAGTCACCATTCCCAGTCAGCTAACATGGGAAGAACCGTGTAATTTGATCGAGTAGGGAATGAGGTGTGCAAGACGAGTCAATAGGTAGATCAGTCCAAGTCACTTGGGTGACTCACCAATGGCCTTCCCCAGATTCAGCATGAAGAATTTGATAGATCATCAACAATTACCCAGATTTTTGTATTCTGTTATTTAGTTAGTTAGTTTTAGTTCTCGCCACGTCATGATCATCAATGACAGGGTCGTTTGTAATTTTGATTATAAATACTTCAAACTTTGAAGTACTGGGGGTTAATCTTTACTCTCTATAAGCTATAAGCACTGTAACTTTATCAAGAGATCTTCCAGTAATACAAATAGATGTTCCACATGATTCCTGCGTGTTATTTATTGGTGATGTTTACTCTTCTGTGTTAAAAGTTTATCCCTCTTAGTTATCATATTGTTTTCTTAATTTGACTATTTAAAAGTAGTGAATGTTGTAGGATTTATCCGCGTATACCTTGTTTCCGACTTTTGAATATCTAAATGTTTATCTTCTGATGTTACAGTAAAGAAATTCTTAATTGCTTCTTTGCTTTAATGGATATCCTTGTCTTTTCTGCTATCCATCACTTTATTGCTAAAGAACCCATTAAATGCATTATCTTTCCCTGTTAAAGAAATCTCCGAGTTTTTCTGTTTGACCCCTATCTTTATAAGACAGACCTCATATCCCAATGGAAGCGTAAACCCCTTTTCATCCATTTATATAAAGAAAAACAACACAATCTTTTTCTATTTAACTTGCCTAATATCTTAAAACCAAAACATAGCTAAATCAAATAGAGAGATCCCTCTGTAGAACTGGAAGGGATAGATCCAAGTTTCGAAGTGGTTGGATAAAGTTACCTCTGATAAATTTCTTCTACCCTGACAACCTCTGGGAATTTACAGAGCGATAACATAGTGGTGACAATACTCGGGAGAACTGGACAAACTTTCCATCCCTTGATTTCTTTCCCCTAGACAAAGAAAAATTTATTTCTGAAAGAATCACAAACCCTAAATATTACCTAGAAATAATGTTCAGAGGTTGTTAAAGTTTGTTTATAATAGTTAAAATCTCCAAAAAAGAAAATAAAATCAACAGTTCTAGCTCCCAAAAGAATTTGTACCAGATCTCATCCTGACCCAGAACCTGCAATTGCAATAGATAATCCCAAAAGATTACTCAGGAAGACACATACTGCAGATATTTCAAGGAGTAACATCCCACTTCTAAGGTCCCTTTCCATCCCAGAGAAGTTAGTCGTTCTTCAAAGTCATGAGTTTTCTATTTCCTCTCAACCAAGTCTTTTCAGGACAAAATATGACAATTTTTTCAGTAAAACGGTCTTAGATCAAACTGTCTTTCAGCCCAGGACCCCTAAAATAATCTCTCCTAGAGATGAAGCTGATCAACATTTGCGCCCTCAGACTGATAATCTTGAAGACCTAGTTGCGAATCTTGTTCAAGCCTTAGACAAACTCCATCTTCAACAGTCCGTTGAAATTCCTGTTTTAACCATTGTTGCAGTTTCCGTTAAACCTAAGACAAGTCACTCTATTCTTCCAAGCCCTTCATATTCTATAGCTTCAGTCACTACCTCTCCTGTCACACAATTTGTGGTTCAACCTCCTCCACCAATCATGGCGACAAGATATGCTCCATTGGTGTTGGTTGCTCCTTTACATGACATGCCTCAAAATTATCAAACCAGACTTCCTCAGTTTGATAGTACAGGTCCCTTAAATGCACAACAACATGTTGAGAAAATGAACGATTATTTTGACTTGTAGGAAGTAGATGAAGCTGACGTGCAGATGATATTATTCACACAAATTTTGACTGGAGAAGTTAAAAAGTGGTTCAAAACCTTACAGGCTGCTACCATAACTGACATTACTATCTTTCATCGAGCTTTCCTTGACAGGTGGGAGATAAAGAAAAATCCTCTCCAGATTCTATCAAAATATGAGAACATCAGATGAAATCCAGGAGAGACAGTGCAAGATTACTGCACTCGTTTCAACAATCTATACAATGCAATCCCCGCTGCCATCAAACCACCATAAGGTTTGGCTTTATTAAAATTCCCTGATGGTTTTGATGCTGACATGTCATATCAGTTGAGGGAAAGAAACACAACAACTCTGGAAGACATGCAAAGAAGTGCCGTCAGTGTGGAAGCAAACCTTTTGGCCAGAAGGGCCAGGCAGAGAACAAAAAAGAGGGTCACCATCAAAGAAGAACCTTCTACTTCCTCATATGATGCCAAATCAGATTCTCTCGCCAGAGATATGGAGAAAATGATGGAGAGAATCACCATAACTGACAGAAACCCACCTAGGGAGAACCAAGATGTCCCTTAGATCATAAACCCAAACCTTAGAAGAAATCCACCTCAAATCAGGCAGAGAGATCCTAGAGATCAAGGGGAGCAGAGAGGACTTGATTAGGAGATTAGACTGCCTCTCTAGGAGAATTATGCCGATGATGGGGAGGAAGCAATTGAGGATTTTGATGACACTCATATAAACCTAATGGGTGATCATGATAATTATCATGGATCCATTTTTCTCACCCAGGAAGAGCATGAAATCTTTCTCCTTTCACAAACAGATGTAAATGAAGAAGCTGAGAAAGTAGAACAACAAGCCTTTGAGAACACTATAATGGAGGTTCATAGGCAGTATAACATGAGGAGCAAGAAGGCCAACGAGAACTCTCCGAAGAAGGCTGTTGAAACAAAGAAAACCTCAGAAAACCCTCCCAAGAAAGTCCCTGGGCGAAATAATGCAGAATCTCTTGCGTAAAAAACTACAAAAATTCTTAAAAGAGAAAGTCGGACCGAAGATCCATCAATCATTCAAACAAGTGCACCTGGCCACAAATATTCTGCCGATAAATCAAAAGTACAGACCTTAAACAAAACCACTGCTCCTTTCATCCTTGAAGGGGAACTAGCTAAACTGAATATTACCATTCCCCTCTCTGAGCTGATGAACAAGAACACTTATAGGTCTTAGGTGATAAAAGATTTGAGCATAAAACCTGAGATAGGTACCAAATCTTTGAATTTTGGATCTGTACATCACTCTGACACAGTAAACCTTTCCGATGATCAACCTGAGCTCCTGTTTGGTCCTGAAGTTGACGGTCAAACTGATAATGGTGTCGTGGCCCCTTTTTACATCAGCCTACACATCCACGATTTGATATTACACAATGCTATGCTGGATTCCAGTGCCTCCCACAACCTAATGCCCAAAGCCGTGATGGAAAAGTTGGGACTCAAGGTCACCAGAACCTACAAAGATTTGCATTCTTTCGACTCCAACAAAGTCAAACGTATAGGCTTGATTAAAGACTTATGCATCACCTTGGCTCAAATCCCAGCGAAAAGTATGGTGATGGATATCGTCGTTGCAGATATTCCCCCCAAGTATGGTATGTTTCTATCAAGGTCTTGGGGAGATAAATTGAGGGGAACCCTGTAGCTAGATATGTCTTACGCCACCATTCTGGTTTTCGGGCAACATAAAAGATTGTATAGGGAAACACTGATGAAGTATATGGTCATCAGCCAGGAAAATCCACACAATTACCCAATATACTCCGCACACTATGATCTGGACTCTTTTATTCTATCCAATGATGGTGACTTTGAAGAACAAATCACACAACTGGAGGATGATGCACCTGATCCGAAGGATGATAAAGCAGTTGTCGAAGTAAGAAACCCCATGATTGAAGAGAATGAGGATTTGCCAACAGATTTTTGGAGCATGGACTTCGATGGTGCTGTGAGTAAAGAAGGAGCTAGAGCCGGAGTTTGGTTGCATAACCAGAGATCAAAGTATTCCAAGAATCATTCCTACAAACTGAATTTCCAATGTACTAACAACATAGCCGAGTACAAGGCTTTGATGCTCAACCTAAAATTATTGAAGAAATTTGGTGCCAAGAAGATAATTGTAAGGGGTGATTCTAAATTGATTATCAAGCAAATCAAAGGTGAGTATGCAGCAAAACATCCCAGACTTAGAGCCGATAGGAATGATATTTTAGATGCTCGTCAATGCTTTACTAAGATTGACTTGTAGGTAATTCCTAGGGGACAAAATATACTTGCAGATGGGCTGGCTACATCGATAGATACCTGTAAAATTACTTTTTGTCCCACTCACAAGTACATAGTGGAGGTGAAGTGCAGACCAAACATTCCTGACAACATCAGATATTGGCAGGTATTTGGGAATGACGATCAGATTGAAGATTTTCTACAGTGTAAGAATGATTTCGAATGTACAAACATAGATTTAGAAAATGACTATGAATTTGTAAATAAAGATGTTTTTGAGAATGGTAGTGTAAATAAAATAGATTCTGAAGAATTTAATGAAAATGATGTAGATTCTGATATTCTGCAGTTAAAAAATAATATGCTACCTAGAGGTTTAGTTCCGTTGGAAGACTTTTTTGATTTTAGCGATGTTGCCAAAATACAAAAAATTGAAGCTAGTGGTAAGGAGGTCGAAGAATGCAACATAGGAACAGAAGAAAAACCCAAGATGATAAAACTGTCTAAATCTCTACCACGAGAGCAAAAAAGCAAATACATTGATTTTTTTAAGGAATATATAGATGTTTTTGCTTGGGGATATGAGGACTTAAAATGAAGAACACACAAATTTTAGACATAAACTTAGGAGAATTAATCCCAAGTTGCTTCCCCTGATAGAGAAAGAGATCAAAAAGATGTATGATGCAAAGATTATAGTCCCCTTGAGATTTTCCAAATGGGTTTCCAACCTGGTTCCGACCAGGAAGAAAACCAGCGAGATCAGACTTTGTATAGATTTTAGAAATCTGAACAAAGTCTCCCTTAAAGACAATTAACTTACCCTTTGCCCAAAATGGACCATATTTTAGAAAAGGGTGGTTGGAGCCAGTAGGATCTCCTTACTAGATGGTTTCTTGGGTTACAACCAAGTTCTGGTCCATCCAGAATATCAAGAGAAGACAACTTTTACCACACCCTGGGAAACCTTCATGTATGTGAATATGCCCTTCGGTTTGATGAACGTTGGTGCCACTTTCTAGAGAGAAATGGACATTGCTTTTGTAGATGAGCTCGAAATATTTATAGTTGTTTATTTGGGCAATGTGATAGTTTACTCTCAATCCAATGATGAACATTTAAAGCATTTCAGACGAGTGTCTGAGAAGTGCAGGAAATTTGGGATATCTCTGAATCTCAAGAAAAGCCTCTTCGGGTTAAAGGAAGGTAAGGTGTTGGGACACATAATCTCTAAGAATGGAATTAAAATAGATCCCAATAGAATAGAGGCCATTTAGAAACTAGAACACCCAAGGAACATCAAGGAGTTACAATCCTTCATTGGAAAAATAAACTTCCTGAGAAGATTCATACCCAACCTAGCTAAGCTTCTCAGGAACATCACAAACATGTTGAAAAAAGACACAAAAATGAAATGGAACATAGAATCCAAGCAGTCATTTGAACAGGTTAAACATGCACTTACACAAGCTCCAGTCTTGATCAGTCCTGATTTTACCAAATACTTTTACCTTTTCTCTTTTGCATATGAACACACCATTGCAACAGTACTACTGCAGAAAAAACAACGAGGGGTATGAACAACCCATAGCCTTTTTCAACAAATCCTTAAGAGATGTTGCATTGAATTACAAAATAATGGAGAAACAAGCTTTTTCTCTAGTAAAAGCCATAAAGGACTTTAGAGTTTACATACTCCACTCTCACACAATTGCTTATGTTTTGAATGCAGTGGTAAAATATATTTTAACTCAGGATAATCTAGACGACAGAAGAGGAAAATGGATTGCTGTCATTCTGGAATATGATATAGAGATTAAGCCTGCTAAACTAATCAAAGGTCAGGGTCTAGCAAAATTAATGGCCGGATATAATTTCCATGCTTTATATATTAATTTCTTGGCTGCAGTTGATGAGCAGGGAGAGCATGCGACTCCAAACGTGAAAGAGGTATTCCTAAACTCTCCATGGTACGCATACCTAATAGTTGTCCTGCATAATTTACAAGCTCCCCCTGGTCTGACTAAAACTAAAGCTAGGTTTTTGAAGTTGAAAGCATTGAAATTTTGTATTCTAGAAGGTAATATTTATTGGAAAGATCCTGGAGGTATTTTGTTGAATTTCCTTTTGAAAGACGAAGCTGACAAGATTTTGCAAGATTTCCATGCAAGAGACTATGGTGGTCATCTGAGTTGGAAGACTACAACCAATAAGATCCTCAGAGATGGGTTTTACTGGCCTACATTGCTCACTGATATACATCAGAGAGTCACTTCATGCCACAAATGTCAAGTGTTTGAAGGTAAGAAGAATCTCCTGCCTCTACCACTGAAACCAATATCAGTTGAAGCTCCTTTCCAACAATGGGGTTTGGATTTCATTGAAGAGATACACCCTCCTTCTTCGAGCCAACACAAATGGATTCTCATCGCCACAGACTATTTCACAAAATGGATTGAAGTGGTACCAAGTAGGCAAGCTACTGACTCTGTCATCGTTAAATTCCTGGAAAATAATATTTTGTCTCGTTTTGGATGTCCCAGAAAAATCATAACTGACAATGCAGCTGCCTTTCGATCCAAAAATCTCATAGATTTTTGTATCCATTATCACATCACATTGAGACACTCCATAGCTTATTACCCTCAGGGAAATGGGTTGGCAGAGTCCTCCAACAAAACGTTGGTGAACATCATTAAGAAAACGCTAGAAGAAAACAAGAAGTCCTGGCATAACAAGATGGTTTTTTCACTTTGGGCTGACAGACTGACCACTAAGAGGTCAATTGGTATGTATCCATACCCGTTGGTCTATGGCACTGAAGCAATGTTCCCTACCTCTTTGGGGGTTTCTATCATGAAACTATTATAGGAGATGCAAGCTGAGCCAAATGACTCCCAAAGAAGAATAAACTAGATGATACATTTACAACAGTCTAGAGAAGAAGTATACAACAAAACTCAGGTCGTCCAGGAAAACATCAAAAATATATTTGAAAAAAGAACTAAAGAAGATGATTTTGAGTTAGGTGTTTTGGTTCTGAGGTGGGATGCTAGGAATGAGGATAAGGGAAAACATGGCAAGTTCGGCAGCTTATGGATAGGTTCCTACATGATTCAGGCATTCCGAGGAAATAAAGCTTTTTTACTCAACAACAGTGATGGGACAAACCTGCCAAGTGGACCTGTGAATGGTAGGATGTTGAAGCACTACTCAACCCCCCAGTAAAGGCTATGTCACCCACTTCCATTGTATAAACCATTTTTTTATTTTACTTGCATTTTTGAAGAGGATAACATTGACCAGGTGGTTGAAGCTTGTAGAGAAGGCCCTGAGTCACTGGATATGTCATCAAAACTTTCATAATAAAGCAAATCAAATAGTAGAAGAAACTCTAGAGAGATCTTTCAAGACACTAGGGAGCAGGATTCTTGGCACTTCACAAGGAGAGTACCATCCCCAGGCGGAGCCACTGTTATAACCCTATAATTTATAGGATCAACTGGTGATTAAGATTTATTCCTTTAAGTGTGTTTGATTTGAAAATAATTTTCCATTCTGTAAATGATTTGAAAAGAAAAGAAAAGAAAGAGAAAAGAAAAAGAAAGAGAAAAGAAAAAGAAAGAAAGAGAAAAGAAAAAGAAAGAAAAAGAAAGAGAAAGAAAAAKAAAGAAAAAGAAAGAAAMAGAATGAAATAGAGGGCATAAAAGAAATTGAATAAAWCYCCATGCAATAAMAATGASKTGGTCCATACAGTTTAAACATGGYCAAKTCCTTTAAAKTRATGTTGATAGGATTAGTGAATGAGCTTGGCTAAACTGTTTAATCTTAGCCAAGTAGATAGGTTAGCTAGTGAAATAAATTTGATCAAACAACCTAATCTTGGTCAAATAACCTTAGGACAGAGTAATTTCTTAGTCCAACAGTTTAAGCTGGGCTAAATGTCATAGGTGAGTAGGTTAGAGCATAGGTTAGTYAGTTTTKTTTCAATAACACATGCATGATGATTGATGTATATCCATATCTTTGATGTTTGGGAGTGTGTTGCCTAACCCCTATGGTGACAAAAAGCAGGGAAAACTGAGCGAAACCCACAAAAATCACTAAGCCTAAGTATCCGTTGCATATATGATTTCACACTTACTGATTAAAAAGTGCACATAGATCTACAGCTGAGGTATTGGTGCCTAGATCTACAGTCAAGAAGAAGTTCTAGACCCCTCCCGATTGTTCTGCCTTTAACGGTGGGGGGGGGGATCTGGAATGGGAATTAACAAGTGTGCATAGATCTATGGTTATCCTGAAGGCATGCAGATGGACAGTATACAAGAGATTCCAGACCCCCCCGACCATTTTGCTTTTAATGACGGGGGGTGGGGGGGTCTGAAATGGAGTGGTTTTTCCTGGCGGGTCCCATCCCAACGTGTCGCTAATATATTGCATCACATCTCTTCCCTTATGACATACCACCACCACCTCATGTTGTCACATCTCAATATCCTCTCCACCTGTCTTATCCATTCACCCGTTACAGGTCATGTCTCCTTCTTCATTCCCCCAATCATCATCCTCCATGTTTTTCCGGTACACACTTCATGCGTCCTTCTCCTACCTCCTCATGTTCCTAAGGATCCATTGGAAATTTATTACAGGCCACACACCCGTTAGATGGATGAAATGTCCCCCACGCCCCATAGATACCCATTCAATCAAAAGTAATCCCTGTCCCACCATTGACACACTTTTCACCCTCTCTGCACACCAGACAATTTATTCCCCTTCTCTGATCCAACCATCTACCCAGCCATAGCCATTACCCACTAATGTTTTTGTTTGAATTGCAGGTACCTTTCACAGTGATGGCACCAAAGTCCAAAAAACCGAGGAAAATCCTTTCCTCCCACCTCTTGTCGATCTCGATAGGATCCTATTGGACGGCAAGGATTATCTTATCTCAGAGACGAAGTGCGAATTCGATTTCGTAGAGTTTCAGTCATGGTTTAAAGACACCTTCTTGGATCAGAGTGATGAAATTGGGCTCTAGGAGTCAAATCTTCCTCTATATCTATTTCCCCAAGTCGATCATTTCCCTGAATTCTCCCTCAAATTTCAGGCTCATTACCTCCCTGACCAGAGAGCTGTAGTTTCATCATCAGGAGAGACCCTGTTCTTTATCATGCCAAAGGCCATAGATCAAATGATGCATATACCCAAGACTGAATCTGCCTCTCCTTTCAACCTTGAAATCCTAACGGAGCTGTATCAGAACTTATCCTTTCCTCAAAGGGCCCATATCTTCGATCTTTTTCTCCCACAGGACACTCAACTCCCCAAGAAAAACCCCCCGTATCATTCTTCCCTGTTCTTAGAAAGGGGGAAACCAAGTTATTTCATCGCTTTGCTGCCTGCTTGGCTACTTTTCAGACAAATGGGTGGATGAACCTATATTAGGTTTCCTGTCCATTTTTTCGGTTGAGGAATAGGCCACCACCCAATTTGATTACAATTTTTTCTTGGCAGAAAAAATCCATGACCAGTTTTCAAAATTCACCACAGAGGGCATGTTTTGGTATTCTTCAATACTGGCATACATGTTCATCTTTTTTCAAGCATAAAGGTTTTCTTTCCTGATGCAGAAAATGGACAAGGACAGGAAACCACAGGCGGTAACCCAATGGACTTCACTTCTCAGAAGAAACTCCATGGAGTTCAGTTTCAAACAATTCATTGATATGTTTTATCATCCAGTGGTGAGCATGCTCAGTGGGAGACCAGAGCCAAGGATAAATGAAGAGATCCAGAGAATATTACATATCTCGTACCTTACAAAGACATGAGATGGGTTCCTGTATCAAGACCACACATAAATCAGAGTGGTATGGATGTGAATTGGCTCGATACAAATTACCCAAATATCTGCTCATTCAGATATTTGCACTGGACTATATTCACCAGATGATAAATTCAGATGATATCCACTTTGTATCTCTGAAGAAAAAACAACAGCTAAGGATTAAGGGGAAGATAGGACCTTTTATCTGCAATAGTCGAGCCGTTGGAGAAGAGGCAGAAAAGATATTAAAGGAAATGAAATTCTACACTAGTTTTATTTGGAAATATGATCCAAGTGGGATCATCATGGAAATGAGAGCCAAAAACAAAAGTGCTCAGTATGATCACACACTTAAACTGGAAATTGAGAAGTATGTAAATTAGACATAGTGGGAAAAGAACACCTTGGAAGACACTGGACAACATTCTTCCTTAGTACCGAATTCCTAGACTGTCACTCCCCCAGTGCCAAAGGAAAAAAGACCAAGGAAAGAAATTTCTCTTTTGGTCACCGAAGTATCATAGGAGGAGTTTCAGTTATACAGTAAAAATCCCAAGACCATTCATACTATTCCCAAGTCCGTGGAAGAAGATATTCAACCTGCCAAAGGGGTTAAAGGAGGAGATATACCAATTCCTTCAGTCAGCTGTCAAACAATGTCTACTTCTTTTTCAAAGAAGCAGACTGATATAACTATGGCCACCCAAATTCCACAAGGATCCGCAAAGCTGAACATCTTTGAGAAATATGATCTGATTAAGAAGAGAAACCAGACACTGACCAATAACACTTATGCTTAGTTATGAAAGAAGACGTCCGCTACCCAACACATACTGTTATCATCTTTCGACACCGAAAAGGGAAGAATGCATCTTGCCTTTCTGCATGCACAGGTACCTCAACCCAAAGAAATTTGTGACTACAAAAGGTCAACCCTTGTGTTTGATACAAAACAAGTTCATCCAGCTAACCAGATGGATCTGCACAGACAGACTGGTGAAATGGTTTTCTCCACTTTGCCCCATGCTTCCTCTATAACTGAAAAATTACAAGTAGCTCTAGACAATGTTAAGACCCAGTTGAAACTGGAAAAGATATCCTCTTTTGCAAAGGATAATAGGATAAAATACATAGAGGAATTGGTAGTCAAGATCGGGTATGATCCCTTGAATGTGAAAGGAACAGAGGAGTTTCTAAAGAAGAAGGATGCTAATATAACATCTCTGAGAAAACAATTAAAATTGCCACCCACAGAGGATGCACAAGCTAAGGAGATCGCTGAGACATAAGGAGAAAAGGATGAAATGCTCAAGTTGATCATGGAGTAGAATGCACAGTTAAAAGAAATGGAAGTAGAGTTGGAAAGGTTGGTAAAGGATAATAAACAATCAACACCGATGGAAGTCATTCCATTGAGTGTAGTTCCACTCAGTAGAGTCAGCACAACTACTGTAGAAACAACCACCACAACAAAAATCCCCTCAGCCACCCCACTGTCAGCTCTGGAAAAGACAATGGAGCTTGCAAAATCGATGGAGTATATGAACTTACAAGAAACGAAGATTAACAAACTGAAAAAGGAGGTTGAGAGTCTTCAGGAGCTCAAGACTTCTTACCAGACAAGCTTCCACACTGAGAAGCAAACATCAGATAATCTCAAACAGGAATTGCAGCAACTCCAAAAGCAAACAGTGGCAGGCAAGACACTTGCTGAGGCCAAAGAAAATATTTGGATGGATATCTCCAAGTCCATGAATGAAATATTGTCTTTGTACAGATCATGTTTGAGCATAATGAGATAGTGATAAGAAGCATGCAGGTTATTGACAAAATTAAAGGAGAGTTGGGATAAATGCCCTCTGAAGCCAATGAAATAATTAAATTCCTGAACTCAAAAACCAAAGAAGAAATGGAAGACTTGAAGATCGAAGATAGGACATAAACCATTCTCTAAGTCAAGAGGGTTCTGACCAAAAAAGGATTGATGTTGCAATTGGAAGAAAAAGTCCAGAACATGGACATTGGAGTTCAAAGGTTTTTTGGTAAGATCGAGGCTCTATAGAAAAAGGGTCTTCTTGGTCTAATGGTTCTTAATGACAAGTTGATGACCCTTCCAGACTACAAGTAGAAAATGGCTACAATGGCCAAGGATAGTTCCAAGTTCTTAGGGATACAAGGCACTATAACGGGGAAAGCGTTCCTAGAGACTTTGTAGCCAGACATCAGTATACAGCACGAGATCAAATATATCTTCATCATCAAACCATCTTTTTCCAAATACACAGAAGTAGATGAAGTATACCGTAGACTACTCAAAGTCACCATTCCCAGTCAGCTAATATGGGAAGAAATGTGTAATTTGATTGAGTAGGGAATGAGGTGTGCAAGCTGAGTCAACAGACATATCAGTCCAAGTCACTTGGGTGACTCACCAACGACCTTCCCTAGATTCAACATGAGGAATTCGACAGATCATCAACAGTTACCTAGATTTTTGTATTCTGTTATTTAGTTAGTTAGTTTCAGTTCTCGCCACGTCCTGATCATCAATGACAGGGTCGTTTGTAATTTTGATTATAAATACTTCAAACTTTGAAGTACCGGGGGTTGATCTTTACGCTCTATACGCTGTAAGCACTGTAACTTTATCAAGATATCTTCTAGTAATACAAAGAGATGTTCCATAGGATTCCTGCGTGTTATTTATTGGTGATGTTTACTCTTCTGTGTTAAAAGTTGATCCCTCTCAATTATCATATTGTTTTCTTAATCTAACTATTTAAAAGTAGCGAATGTTGCAGGATTTATCCACGTATACCATGTTTCCGACTTTTGAATATCTAAATGTTTATCTTCTGATGTTACAGTAAATAAATTCTTAATTTCTTCTTTGCTTTAATGAATATCCTTGTCTTTTCTGCTATCCATCACTTTATTTCTAAAGAACCCAGTAAATGCATTATCTTGCCCTGTTAAAGAAATCTTTAATTTTTTTTGTATGACCCCTATCTTTATAAGACAGACCCCATATCCCAATGGAAGCGTAAACCCCTTTTCAACCATTTATAGAAAGCAAAACAACACAATCTTTTTCTATTTAACTAGCCTAATATCTGAAAACCAAAACATAGCTAAATCAAATAGAGAGATCCCTCTCTGGAACTGGAAGGGCTAGATCCCAATTTCAAAGTGGTTGGATAAAGTTACCTCTGATAAATTTCTTCTACCCTGACAACCTCTAGGAATTTACAGAGCGATAACAATCTCAACTCTTGTGTTGTTACATTCTCAGGTAAGGGAACTGCTCGAACATGAAGCTTTTCTGTAAACTCGGGGTCAGATTCCAATACCTTACCCTTATCTACCTCTGACAAATGAAACATATCTGAAAGGAATATACTATCTAAGTGATATCTCTCCCATTCAGATAACGTAAAATACAACGCAGGACAATAATGTTTTAACTTACCAATAAAGGTGTGGTCCGACAAATCTGGACTATCCTCTGTCCTCGTACCAGGGTAGTCCGTAGGCTCTTGAGTGTCCATTATCGAAGCGTAACTGTCATATGTAACATCCTCCGAGGAGTTATCCTTGACCAAATCCCCATAGATATGTGGACATTCCTTTCATAGGTGTCTATTTCTCCTACGGAGGGAGAAGCGAAATGGTATGCCCAATTAGTCCAAACTCCGTATGAGCATGTGACCCCTCCACTCGATTTCGAGAGTTTTCAAAAGCCCCTTCTGGATTTAAACTTCAATGAGCACCTTTTCCATTCTCTTGTTCAAATCTTTGCCATTATCTTGTCCAAACCAGACCTCAACCTTAATAAAATGACCTAAGGCATTACCAATCGCCTCCAAGGATTTCATATTCCACAACTGTAGAGGTAGACCCGGGAGTAGGAACCATAAGTGGTGAAAGATGAAATACTCTATCTTCGGATCAAATATGATAAACCACTTATTCAACATCATACTCCCACTCTCATATCCCCAAAAACGTTGTAGGATCCTCATATATTCTTTCGGTCTCTTAAAAACAAAGCCAAACCACCCTCTCTGCAGAGTCAATACCTTAGGGGAATAACCAATCAATGGTTCCCAGTTATTGTGCATCCACTCCAATAGTGGAAATTTGAAGCATGAATGGTAAGCCAACCTCCCAACCAAATAAAAAAGTGATAGATTACACGACTCTTATATTCCTACGTCCAGGACCATTACCATTCAGTGTTTATTCCATTTTTTCCTCCACACCCGCATCAAGCGCTTAAGGAATTCCCTCTTTCCTTTTGAGCATCCTCCCTGTAACTACACTTCCTGTGATTCAGGTGGAATAAATGAAGCCTACTCCCTATGTTGAACAGACTGGTCGCCCTTTTCCTTCTCTCCACACTCAGATGAAAAACTCGTAGAAACCGCACCAGCAAGACAAGCAATACCCCGAGAAGTATGTGATTCCGTCACTCTATGAGACTGTTGGTGAAATTTGACATTGTAGATATGAGAAAATGTTAACTCCGCCGGGATAGACAATGGGGTATTAACTCTCCCATTATGATGGCACCTATTGCCTTTAATACTACACAATGTTCCCACCGAGGTAAATAAACCCACCCTCTCCCAATTCTCCTTGTCAGCCACACCCATGAGTGCGTTGACCTTGCTATCCATTTAGTAGCTTCCAGAAGTCGCTTGAGCCTAACACCTTAGGGATATAGTAACTGTCTATCAGTAGTGAAGTCTCATCAAAGAGGTAAGGACCTGAGGTTTGAATAGATACTAATGGATGAGAATACAAAAACGCCAGAACCATCAGAGTCTTCCAGCTAGAACAACCCTGCTGCATTATTACATAACTTCGCCAAAAATTTCGAGATAGTTAGCAAAAATTTTAAACTAAAATGCATCCCACTAAAAAGGGAAAGGGTGGAGAATAGTGGAGGAATAGATAAAAGGTTTCCGAAAAAATAATGAAACCCCCTCCATAATCTCCCAAGCGCTTGATTCTTAAGAGGAAAAAACAAAGAGTCTGTGTGATTCCATCCAAGACTGCTACTTAACCAAAGCTCATCCTAAACACTAGAAACCCTATTACGTTGCAGGTCAACCTCCATTAAACATGCAACTCTTGGTATGGCCTTCCTTCCTTCGCCAGTTTCAAATTATTTTCCCCATGTGGCCCACGGAACTACTATTTCCTTGCAAATGTCAATCAATTCCCTTGCCTACTTATACCATCCAATTCCTCTTTGTAAATATTCTTCAAGTTTTTGGAAAATTTATATATTTGAAACCCTCTCTTGTAGGTACTCACTTGAATAAGAAACACATCTTGATATTCCACCTCATCCATGAGCTTGGGATGATTACAAATATTTCCTCTAGTTCCTATATAGGGATCCCTTATCATTAACTTGGATTCAAACTTGATGGCTTGTCAATTCATCATAGGGCATGTTTGTTGGCATAGTTGCATTCATACCTTGGATGTTTCAATGATTCAGATTTTATGAGAAGACAATGATTCGTATTTTATGAGAAGAACGAAATGAATACATATTATTAACAGGTGCTTAACACAAAATAACAGAGATACAATAAGACTGGTTTTCTACTCAATAACGAAATAAGCTGAAACTGTAAAATGTAGCGGAAACAAGCTTGCTGGAATGGTGGCGGCTTATCTCTGAGAAGAGATGTGACGGCAACATGCATTCAGAAGAAGAAGGTTACAATGAGGCTCTGAAGCCCTTTTTACAATAAGAAATAATGAAAAAAACCCTAGACATCCAAATACCTAACCCTAGGAGATGAAGTGCCAAAAGTCATGTGGGCCCCGTTTGGGTAAGTTAGTACATCAACTTCCCGGGGTCGTAACTTTTGCATACGATCTTCGTTTTAGGCGTGTGATATCCCGTTGGAAAGGTATCGCCAAGGAGATTCATTTTGGGGGTTCAATAATTCCCTAGGCTATCATTGAGGAGATCAATATTGAAAAACCTTCATTTAGGCCCTCAAAATGGCCACAGAAGTTAAAACTGCTAAAAATAGTAAATTGCCAAAATTGTCAGAAAACTGTTTTGATCTAGTTGGAAAAGGTGGGTGGCCACCGATATCCATATGGATCAATACTCCCTTCTTAGGAAGCAATTGTCTCCATTGTGTTGAGGTCCCCCATTAGATGAGGAAATTTTTGCTGAATTTGGCCGCAGGTGAACCACTTGCCTTGGTGCAGGAGCTGCCCTGCTTTGACGAATCGATAAAGTTGGATCCTTTGTTGTCGAGTGCCATTGATCTGTCTGTCCACAATATGATCATTGGATCCCTGTTGTAGGCAGTTGGGGTTGAGCTCTGTTGGTGTCAGTTGTTCTGCTACTTTCGAGGTGTCCAATAATAGTGGGAAATAAGGGCGAAGGAGATCCACGTTGAACATTGGGTGCAGACCAAGGAAAGGAGGAATGTTGATCTCAAAAGCATTATCCCCCATGGCCTTGGTGATAGTGTATGTCTCATAATAGAGTGGGTGAAGCTTTCAATGGGGTCCTATAAGGCGTTCTTTCTGCAAGTGCAACAAAACTTTGTCACCCACCTGAAACTTATGCGACACCCGATGTTGATCATGGCGTTGTTTGTACATGTCATTATACTTCTGTAGGATATCCTGAACCTTTTGGTGGATGTGCTGGATTCGATCAATGAACCGGGTGGCTTTTTCAGCTTCAGTTGGAGCAGGATATGAGTTGGTCGAGGTGACCGCAAGGGGAAGTGAAACATCTATGGGTCCCAATGGTTGGAATCCCAACCCCACCTGAAAGGGGCTGTGGCCGGTTGAGCTATGCAGGGCTCGGTTGTAGCTATGATGGACATAGGTAAGACTCTCATCCCATGTGTGAGGGTTCTTTGAATTATACATGTGAAGGATATGCACAATCATTTGATTTACAACCTCGGTTTGGCCATCTGTCTGGGGGTGGAAGGCAATGGATTTGGTGAGCTTGGTGTCCAACGATAACCAGAGGCTCGACCAGAATGTGCTGAGAAATCAACTATCTCGATCTGAGACAATGGTTTGTGGGATTCCAAAATGTACCCAGACTCGTTCAAAGAAGATCTTGGTAGTGGCCTCTACTGTGATGCTCTTCTTGCAGGCAACTAGAATCACCATCTTAGAAAAGCGATCAACAACCACAAAAACACAGTCATTTCCCCGCTTGGTGAATGGGAGGCCCGACATGTAGTCCATTGAGATGGATTCCTGTGGCCTGTCAGGAGTAGGAAGAGGGGTGTACAAGCCCTGTTTCTTAGTTGTCGGTTTGGCAATAGTACAGGCAGTGCATGACCTAATATACTTGCTAATGTCCTGTCAAAGTTTCACCCAGTAGAAATGTTTCTGTAGCATCACCATTGTATTTTCAACGACGAAGTGTCCTACCACCCAACTATAGTGGGCTTCCGAGATCATCTTCACTCGCTCACTTGATGGAACACAGATATGTCCCAGATGACACAAAAACCCATCTTGAAGATGGAAATTATTGACAACTACGTTTGCAACCAACATTTGGTAGGTGGTGGCGAAGTTAGGGTCTGTCTCATAGAGTTGGGGCCATCCAGATGTCTCATGGCCGCAAGAGTCTAGCATCATGGTGAGTGCTGCGACTGGCGGTCTACTAAGGCAATCAATGACATGATTGGTGCTTCCTGTTTTATACTTGATGTTGAGGTGGAATTTCTGCAAGTATGTGGACCACTTTTGATGGTGGTCATTCTACAATTTTCCCTACGTCTGCATGAACTGTAGTGGCTTATGATCAGTGTGGATGACTGTCTCCTTCCCAAGAATGTAATGTCTCCACTGGCGGCATGCTTAAACAATGGAGTACATTTCTTTTTCATAAGTAGGGTACTTATGGACGGTATCTGACAGTGTCTCACTATGATAGGCCACAAGGTGGCCGTGATGAGTGAGAGCGACACCCACAGCATAGTCTGAAGCATCTGTCTCGATCTAAAAAGGATGTTGCAGGTCTGGTAGTGAAAGTACTGGGGCTGAGCACAAGAGCTACTTCAAATCATTGAATGCTTGTTGTTGGGGCCGACCCCATGCAAATATTTCCTTACCACCACCTCTGTTTATTTGGCTAAGGGCCCATGAAATATGGGAGAAACCCAACACGAACCCGTGGTAGAAATTGGGAAGGCCCAAGAAGCTCCGAAGCTCAGTGAGTGTTGTTGGGGTTGGCCAGTCACGGATGACTTGGATCTTGGCTGGATCCACATGTACGCCATGCTGATCAATGATGTAGCCCAGGTAATGGACCCTGTCCATGCCAAATGAGCATTTTTCCAAGTTGGCATATAACTTGTGTTGCCGCAGGGTGTGCAGAACCTGCTGAAAGTGTTCAACCCAAGTTTTGCTGTAAATGAGAATTTCATCTAGATACACCACTACAAAAGTATTGGTGAATGGTCGCAAGATATCGTCCATCATCCTCATGAAAGTGGCTGGAGCATTTGTCAAACCAAAGGGCATGACCAACCATTCAAAAAGGCCTTCCTTTGACTTGAAGGTGGTCTTCCA
>ML845547.1:0-24565 GCA_009831015.1 Picea engelmannii | reverse complement strand
CAGTGTGGATGACTGTCTCCTTCCCAAGAATGTAATGTCTCCACTGGCGGCATGCTTAAACAATGGAGTACATTTCTTTTTCATAAGTAGGGTACTTATGGACGGTATCTGACAGTGTCTCACTATGATAGGCCACAAGGTGGTCGTGATGAGTGAGAACGACACCCACAACATAGTCTGAAGCATCTGTCTCGATCTCAAAAGGATGCTGCAGGTCTGGTAGTGAAAGTACTGGGGCTGAGCACAAGCGCTGCTTCAAATAATTGAATGCTTGTTGTTGGGGCCGACCCCATGCAAATATTTCCTTACCACCACCTCTGTTTATTTGGCTGAGGGCCCATGAAATATGGGAGAAACCCAACACGAACCCATGGTAGAAATTGGGAAGGCCCAAGAAGCTCCGAAGCTCAGTGAGTGTTGTTGGGGATGGCCAGTCACGGATGAATTGGATCTTGGATGGATCCACATGTACGCCATGCTGATCAATGATGTATCCCAGGTAATGGACCCTGTCCATGCCAAAGGAGCATTTTTCCAAGTTGGCATATAACTTGTGTTGCCGCAGGGTGTGCAGAACCTGCTGAAAGTGTTCAGCCCAAGTTTTGCTGTAAATGAGAATGTCATCTAGATACACCACTACAAAAGTATTGGTGAATGGTCGCAAGATATCGTCCATCATCCTAATGAAAGTGGCTAGAGAATTTGTCAAACCAAAGGGCATGACCAACCATTCAAAAAGGCCTTCCTTTGACTTGAAGGTGGTCTTCCATACATCTATTTGTTCTATTGGGACTTGGTAGTAGCCAGACTTTAGATCAATCTTGCTGAAGTATTTGGCCCCCATGAGTTGATCAAGGAGGTCATCGATTCGGGGAATCGGGTACCGGTTTCTGACTTTGATTTTATTAAGAGCTCGGTAATCAATACAGAGTCTCCAGGTTCCATCTTTCTTCTGTACCAACACGATTGGGCTCACGCAAGGTGATGAGCTAGGGAGGATGTGCCCCTTGTGGAGCAGTTCTTGGATCTGTCACTTGATCTCCTCATTCTCTAACAAAGAGAGACGATAGACTGGTCCATTGGGTAGCGGTGCGCCGGGGGTCAGATCAATGGGGTTCTTGACCTGGCAGTGCAGAGGTACCCCTGTAGGTGAGGAGAAGATATCTGAGTATTCTTCCACGACCTTATCTACTTGCTTCTACTGTGTGGAGAGGTCGGCCACAGAGACCCTGGATGTGGCTGTGATCTTTCGCTTATTTTGAGAGAGAATCACGAAGAAGACAAACTTCCCCGTCTAAGAGATGACCCTCCTGCATTGCTTAGCAGAGATCAAGGAACTAGCACTAGGTGGGACTGCCTCGGGTATCCTGTAGAATTTCCTGTTCAAAGTAATAATAACACTACGAGGCCTAGAATCATATACAACATGACATTTCCATAAATAAGGTTGGCCCAAAAGAACATCACAAACTTCGAGAGGAGAAACATCACACAATACCTCATCTTTGAAGGGCTTGATGCCGTACGACAGTCGACACTGTTGGCTGACGCGGAGATTGCTTCCTTGGCGGAGCCATCCAATGGTGTATGGTTGTGGATGCGGCGTTGTCAGCAGGGCCAGCCGCTTGACGACCTCTACTGAGATGAGGTTCTTTCGGCTACCACTATCAATGATGAAGTGCAGCGGGTTGCCTTTTACGTACATCTGTGAATGGAAGAGGCACTCTCCGTCTTTTGGCTCGTCTAGTTCACCCGGCTGGAACTTGGTGGTAGAAATGGTGGCATTGGGTTCCGCGTCAATGATCCATATTCCCCTTTCTGGTTCTGGCTCAGATTCATAATATACATCTGATTCAGAGGCTTTCACTTTGGCTACCAACGACTGCTTTGAGCGGAAGTCAGCAGTGTTATGCCAAGGGCTCTTATGGAAGTCGCACCACTTCCAGGTATCTTTCTTTGTCTTTTCGGTGTCCTTCTTTGCTTGTGAATTGGACTGGTTGTCCTGATACTGTCCATATTTGCTCTATCCTTTGTTCAATGGGTTGGGGCCTCCCTTTCCTAGCTTTTTTTGTGAGGGGTTCCCAGGCCCAAATTGCCGCGTCTTTTGTTTGAGCTTCTGCTCGATTTTGACGGCATATCGGTAGGCCACGCCCAAGGATGAGATGTCCAGTAATTCCATTTTGGTTTGGATGTATCTATGCAGATCACCATGATACTTGAGCACCCGATGTCGCTCCGAATCTTTGATACCCAACTTGGTGCGCAAGGTATGGAAGATAATTGTGAAATCTGGCACCGCTTTGTCTCTTTCTTGCCACAGTGTGGTCCATTTGGTATATAGGTCGTCATAACTTCCGATAGGGTAGTATTGTTCATTAATAACATCCCTAAAGGATTCCTAGGTGGCCGTGACTGAAAATAATGAGGTTTCCTCTGTTTCCTTTTGCTCGCAGAAAGTTTCCCACCAATCTTTGACATGGGGAACGGCTTTGAGGAGTGCAAAAGTAATATTTTCTTTATTCGAAAAGTTATGGACAGAAGAATACCCTTCTAGTAGATTCAACCACTTGTCTACAACATCTATGTCTATCTGATCTTCAAATATAAGAATATCGAAGTTTATTTGTACCTTGAAGGGGGCGGCGCCTCCGTTCGAAGAAGATGCATCCCCTGTTGGTAACCGCTGAAGGATTTGCGCGAAACTATCCATCATCTCATTCCTTTGTTGCTTGAGGGATTCCTCAATCAAAAGTTTGAAAGGTTCTCCTGTCCCTTCATATTTATTTTCTCCTATCATGGGAGGTCGCTTGGGCATGCGAGAGCTTCTTTCCTCAAGAGAAACAAGCTCGAGACCCAACTCTTTGTACTCCGACTTTGTTGGGGACATGCATTAAGACGACAAGGAGCAGACCGCTCTGATACCACTGATCCAAATTTTATGAGCATAATGAAATGAATACAGATTATTAACAGGTGCTTAACACAAAATAAAAGAGATACAGTAAAACTGGTTTTCTATTCAATAACGAAATAAGCTGAAACTGTAAAATGTAGCAGAAACAAGCTTGCTGGAATGGTGGCGGATTATCTCTGAGAAGAGATGTGACGAAAGTGAGCATTCACAAGAAGAACATTACAATGAGGCTCTGAAGGAATTTTTACAATAAGAAAGAATGCCAAAAACCCTAGACATCCAAAAACCTAACCCTAGGAGATGAAGCGCCAAAAGTCATGTGGGCCCCGTTTGGATCAGTTGGTACATCAACTTCTCGGGGTCGTAACTTTTGCATACGATCTCCGTTTTAGGCGTGTGATAGTCCTTTGGAAAGGTATCATTGAGGAGATTCATTTTGGGGGCTCAATTATGCCTTTTTCTATCATTGAGGATCTCTATCCTGAAAAACCTTCATTTAGGCCCTAAAAATGGCCCTGGAAGTTAAAACTGCTAAAAATAGTAAATTGTCAAAATTGTCAGAACACTGTTTTAAGCCAGTTGGAAAAGGTGGGTGGCCACCGATATCCATCTGGATCAATCCTCCCTCCTTAGGAAGCAATGGTATCCATTGCGTTGAGGTCCCCCATCATATGAGGAAATTTCTGCTGAATTTAGCCCCGGGTGAGCCACTTTCCTTAGTGCACGAGCTACCCTGCTTTGACGACTCGATAAATATGGATCCTTTGTTGTCGAGTGCCCTTGATATGTCTGTCCACAATATGATCATTGGATGCCTGTTGTAGGTAGTCAGGGTTGAGCTCTGTTGGTGTCAATTGTTCTGCTACTTTCGAGGTGTCCAATAATGGTGGGAAATAAGGGCAAAGGAGATCCACGTTGAAAATTGGGTGTAGACCAAGGAAAGGAGGAATGTTGAGCTCAAAAGCATTATCCCCCACGGCCTTGGTGATAGTGTACAGACCATAACGGAGTGGGCGAAGCTTCCGATGGGGTCCTGTAAGGTGTTCTTTTTGCAAGTGCAACCAAACTTTGTCACCCACCTAAAACTTATGCGGCAACCAATATTGATCATGGTGTTGTTTGTACTTGTCATTGCACTTCTGTAGGATATCCTGAACCTGTTGGCGGATGTGTTGTATTCGCTCAATGAACTGGGTGGCTTTGTCAGCTTTAGTTGGAGCAGGAGATGATTCGATCGAGGTGACTGCAAGGGGAAGTGCAACATATATGGGTCCCAATGGTTGGAATCCCAACCCCACTTGAAAGGGGCTATGGCCGGTTGATCTATGCAGGGCTCGGTTGTAGATATGATGGACATAGGGAAGGCTCTCATCCCATGTGCGAGGGTGCTTTGAATTATACATGCAAAGGATATGCACAATCATTCAATTTACAACCTTGGTTTGACCATCTGTCTGGGGGTGGAAGGCCATGGATTTGGTGAGCTTGGTGTCCAACAATGACCAGAGGATCGACCAAAATGTGCTGAGAAATTAACTATCCCGATCTGAGACAATGGTTTGTGGGATTCCAAAATGTACATAGAATCATTCAAAGAAGAGCTTGGTAGTGGCCTCTGCTGTGATGCTCTTCTCGCAGGCAACCAGAATCACCATCTTAGAAAAGTGATCAACAACCACAAAAACACAGTCATTTCCCTGCTTGTTGGACGGGAGGCCCAACATGTAGTCCATTGAGATGGATTACCATGGCCTGTCAGGAGTAGGAAGAGGGGTGTACATGCCCTGTTTCTTAGTGGTCAGTTTGGCAATAGCACAGGCAGTGCAGGACCTGATATACTTGCTGACGTCCTGTCAAAGTTTCAGCCAGTATAAATGTTTCTGTAGCATCGGCACTATATTTTCAACGCCGAAGTGTCCTGCCACCCGAATGTAGTGGGCTTCCTAGATCAGCTTCGCTCACTCACTTGATGGAACACAGATATGGCCCAGATGACACAACAACCCATCCTGAAGATGGAAATTATCGACAACCGCGTTTGCACCCAACATTTGGTAGGTGGTGGCAAAGTCAAGGCCTATCTCATAGAGTTGGGGTCATCCAGATGTCTCATGGCTGTAATAGTCTAGCACCGTGGTGAGTGCTGCGACTGGCGGTCTGCTGAGGCGATCAATGACGTGATTGGTGATTTCTATTTTATACTTGATGTTGAGGTGGAATTGCTGCAAGTATGTGGACCACTTTTGATGGCAGTCATTCTGCAATTTTCCCTGCGTCTACATGAACTGCAGTGGCTTATGATCAGTGTGGATGACTGTCTCCTTCCCAAGAATGTAATGTCTCCACTGGCGGCATGCTTGCACAATGGAGTATATTTCTTCGTTGTAAGTAGGGTACTTACAGACAATATTTGACAGTGTCTCACTATGATAGGCCATGGGGTGGTCGTGCTGAGTGAGAACGATGCCCAAAGAATAGTCTGAGGCATCTGTCTCGATCTCAAAAGGATGCTGCAGGTCTGGTAGGGAAAGTACTGGGGCTGAGCACAAGCACTGCTTAAAATCATGGAATGCTTGTTGTTGGGACCGGCCCCACACAAATTTTTCCTTAACCCCACCTTTGTTTATTTGGCTGAGGGCCCATGCAATATGGGAGAAACTCAACACGAACCTGCGGTAGAAATTGGCAAGGCCCAAGAAGCTTTGAAGCTCAGTGAGTGTTTTTGGGGCTGACCAGTCACAGATGACTTGGATCTTGGTTGGATCCACATGTACGCCATGCTTATCAATGATGTAGCCCAGATAATGGACCTCGTCCGTGCCGACAGAGCATTTTTCCAAGCTGACATATAGCTTGTGCTGCCGCAGGGTGTGCAGAACTTGCTGAATATGCTGGAAGTGTTCGACCCAAGTCTTGCTTTAAATGAGAATGTCATCTAGATACACCACTACAAAAGTATTGGTGAATGGTCACAGGATATCGTCCATCATCCTGATGAAAGTGGCTGGAGCATTTGTCAAACCAAAGGGCATGACCAACCATTCAAAAAGGCCTTCCTTTGACTTGAAGGTGGTCTTCCATACATCTGTCTGTTCTATCGGGACATGGTGGTAGCCAAACTTCAGATCAATCTTACTGAAGTATTCCCCCCCCATGAGTTGATCAAGGAGGTCATCGATTCGGGGAATCGGGTACTGGTTTCTGACTATGATTTTATTAAGAGCTCGGTAATCAATAAAGAGTCGCCAGGTTCCATATTTCTTCTGTACCACCATGATTGGGCTCCCATAAGGAGATGAGATGGGGTGGATGTGCCCCTTGTGGAATAGTTCTTGGATCTGTCTCTTGATCTCCTTATTCTATAACAAAGAGCGATGATAGACTGGCCCATTGGGTAGCGGTGCGCTGGGGGTCAGATCAATGGGGTGCTTGACCTGGTAGTGCAGAGGTACCCCTATAGGCGAGGAGAAGATATCCGAGTATTCTTCCATGACCTTATCTACTTTCTTCTGCTGTGTGGAGAGGTCGGCTACAGAGACCCTGGATGTGGCTGCGATCTTTCGCTTATTCTGAGAGAGAATCATGAAGAAGACAAACTTCCCCATCTGAGATATGACCTTCCTGCATTGATTAGCAAAGATCAAGGAAATTGCACTAGGTGGGACTGCCTCGGGTATCCTATACAATTTCCTGTTCAAAGTAATAATAACACTACGAGGCCTAGACTCATATACAACATGAAATTTCCATAAATAAGGTTGGCCCAAAAGAACATCACAAACTTCGAGAGGAGAAACATCACACAATACCTCGTCTTTGAAGGGGTTGATGCCATACGACAGTCAGAACTGTTGGCTGACGCGGAGATCACTTCCTTGGTGGAGCCATCCAATGGTGTACAGTTGTAGGTGCGGCATTGTCGACAGGGCTAGCCGCTTGACGACCTCTGCGGAGATGAGGTTATTTTGGCTACCACTATCAACGATGAAGTGCAGCGGGGTGCCTTTTACCCACATCTATGAATGGAAGAGGCACTCTCCTTCTTTTGGGTCGTCTGGTTCACCTGGCTGGAGCTTGGTGGTAGAAATGGTGGCACTGGGTTCCATGTCAATGATCCATATTCCCCTTTCTGGTTCTGGCTCAGAGTCATAATCTACATCTGATTCAGAGGCTTTCACTTCAGCCACCAACGACTGCTTTGAGGGGCAGTCAACAGTGTTATGCCAAGGGCTCTTATGGAAGTCGCACCACTTTCCGGTATCTTTCTTTGTCTTTCTGATGTCCTTATTTGCTTATGGCTTGGACTGGTTGTCCTGATACTGTCCATCTTTGCTCCGTCCTTTGTTCGATGGGTTGGGGTCGCCCTTTCTTGGCTTTTGTTGTGAGGGGTTCCCAGGCCAAAATTGCCGCGTCTTTTGTTTGAGCTTTTGCTCGATTTTGATGGCATATCGATAGGCTGCGCCCAAGGATGAGATGTCTAGAAATTCCATTTCGGTTTGGATGTATCTATGCAGAGCACCGCGATACTTGAGCACCAGATGTCACTCTGAATATTTGATACCCAACTTGGTGCGCAAGGTATGGAAGATATTTGTGAAATCTGGCACCGCTTGGTCTCTTTCTTTTCGCAGTGTGGTCCATTTGGTATACAGTTCGTCACAACTTCTGATAGGGTAGTATTGTTCCTTAATAACATCCCTAAAGGATTCCCAGGTGGCCATGATTGAAAATAATGAGGTTTTCTCTATTTCGTTTTTCTCACAGAAAGTTTCCCACCAATCTTTGATATGGGGAACGACTTTGAGGAGCGCAAAAGTAATCTTTTCTTTATTCAAAAAGTTATGGACAAAAAAATACCCTTCTAGTAGATTCAACCACTTGTCTACAACATCTGTGTCTATTTGACCTTCAAATATAGGAATATCGAAGTTTATTTGTACCTTGAAGGGGGCGACGCCTCTATTCAAAGAAGATGCATCCCCTGTTGGTAGCCGTCGAAGGATTTCCGTGAAACTATCCATCATCTCATTCCTTGCCTTGGTGCAGGAGCTGCCCTACTTTGACGACTCGATAAAGATGGATCCTTTGTTGTCGAGTGCCATTGATATGTCCATCCACAATCTGATCATTGGATTCCTATTGTAGGTAGTCGGGGTTGAGCTCTGTTGGTGTCAGTTGTTCTGCTACTTCTGAGGTGTCCAATAATGGTGGGAAATAATGGCGAAGGAGATCCACATTGAACACTAGGTGCAGACCAAGGAAAGGAGGAATTTTGAGCTCAAAATCATTATCCCCCACGGCCTTGGTTATAGTGTATGGCCCATAACAAAGTGGGCGAAGCTTCCGATGGGGTCCTGTAAGGCATTATTTCTGCAAGTACAACCAAACTTTGTCGCCCACCTGAAACTTATGCGGCACCCTATGTTGATCATGGCGTTGTTTGTACTTGTCATTGGACTTCCGTAGGACATCCTGAACGTATTGGCGGATATACTAGATTCGCTCAATGAACCGGGTGGCTTTCTCAGCTTCATTTGGAGCAGGAGATGAGTCGATCGAGGTGACCGCAAGGGGAAGTGCAACATCTATGGGTCCCAATGGTTGGAATCCCAACCCCACTTGAAAGGGGTTGTGGCTGGTTGAGCTATGCAGGGCTCGGTTGTAGCTATGCTGGACATAGGGAAGGCTCTCATCCCATGTGCGAGGGTGCTTTGAATTATACAAGGGAAGGATATGCACAATCATTCAATTTACAACCTTGGTTTGGCAATCTGTCTGGGGGTGGAAGGCCATGGATTTGGTGAGCTTGGTGTCTAGCAATGACCAGAGGCTTGACCAGAATGTGCTGAGAAATTGACTATCCCGATCTAAGACAATGGTTTGTGGGATTCCAAAATGTACCCAGACTCGTTCAAAGAAGAGCTTGGTAGTGTCCTCTGCTATGATGCTCTTTTGGCAAGCAACCAGAATCGCCATCTTAGAAAAGTGATCAACAACCACAAAAACACAGCCATTTCCCCGCTTGGTGGATGAGAGGCCCGCCATGTATTCCATTGAGATGGATTCCCATGGCTTGTCAGGAGTAGGAAGAGGGGTGTACAGGTCCTATTTTTGAGTGGTCAGTTTTGCAATAGCATAGGCAGTGCAGGATCTGATATACTTGCTGATGTCCTGTCGAAGTTTCGCCCAGTAGAAATGTTTCTGTAGCATCGCCAATGTCTTTTCAACACCGAAGTGTCCTACCACCCGACTGTAGTGGGCTTCCCAGATCATCTTCTCTCGCTCACTTGATAAAACATAGATATGGCCCAGAAGACACAACAACCCATCCTGATGATGGAAATTATCGACAATTGCGTTTGCACCCAACATTTGGTAGGTGGTGGAAAAGTCAGGGTCTGTCTCATAGAGTTGGGGCCATCCAGATGTCTCATGGATGCAAGAGTCTATCACCGTGGTGAGTGCTGCGACTGGCGGTCTACTGAGGAAATAAACAACGCGATTGGTGCTTCTTGTTTTATACTTGATGTTGAGGTGGAATTGCTGCAAGTATGTGGACCACTTTTGATGGTGGTCATTCTGCAATTTTCCCTGTGTCTGCATGAACTGCAGTTGCTTATGATCAGTGTGGATGACTGTCTCCTTCCCAAGAATGTAATGTCTCCACTGGTGGCATGCTTTCACAATGGAGTATATTTCTTTGTCGTAAGTAGGGTACTTACGGATAGTATCTGACAGTGTCTCACTATGATAGGCCACGAGGTGGCCTGGCTGAGTGAGAATGGTGCCCACCACATAGTCTGAAGCATCTATCTCGATCTCAAAAGGATGCTGCATGTCTGGTAGTGAAAGTACTGGAGCTGAGCACAAGCGCTTCTTCAAATCATTGAACGTTTTTTGTTGGGATGGGCCCCATGCAAATTTTTCCTTACCACCACCTCTATTTATTTGGCTGAGGGCCCATGCAATATGGGAGAAACCCAAACCGAACCTGCGGTAGAAATTGGCAAGGCCCAAGAAGCTTCAAAGCTCAGTGAGTGTTGTTGGGGCTGGCCAGTCACGGATGACTTGGATCTTGGATGGATCCACATTTACGCCATGCTGATCAATGATGTATCCCAGGTAATGGACCCTGTCCATGCCAAAGGAGCATTTTTCCAAGTTGGCATATAGCTTGTGCTGCCGCAGGGTGTGCAAAACCTGTTGAATATGCTGCAAGTGTTCGGCCCAAGTCTTGCTGTAAATGAGAATTTCATCTAGATACACCACTACAAAAGTATTGGTGAATGGTCGAAGGATATCGTCCATCATCCTCATGAAAGTGGCTGGAGCATTTTTCAAACCAAAGGGCATGACCAACCATTCAAAAAGGCCTTCCTTTGACTTGAAGGCGGCCTTCCATACATTTGTCTATTCTATCGAGACCTGGTGGTACCCAGACTTCAGATCAATCTTACTGAAGTATTTGGCCCCAGTGAGTTGATCAAGGAGGTCATCGATTCGGGGAATTGGGTACCGGTTTCTGACTGTGATTTTATTAAGAGCTCAGTAATTAATACAGAGTCGCCAGGTTCCATCTTTCTTTTGTACCAGCATGATTTTTCTCCCGCAAGGTGATGAGTTGGGGCGGATGTGCCCCTTGTGGAGAAGTTTTTGGATCTGTCGCTTGATCTCCTCATTCTCTAACAAAGAGCAATGATAGACTGGCCCATTGGGTAGCAGTGCGCCGGGGGTCAGATCAATGGGGTGCTTGACCTGGCAGTGCAGAGGTACCCCTGTAGGTGAGGAGAAGATATCTGAGTATTCTTCCACGACCTTATCTACTTGCTTCTGTTGTGTGGAGAGGTCACCCGTAGAGACCCTGGATGTGGCTATGATCTTTCACTTATTCTGAGAGAGAATCACAAAGAAGACAAACTTCCCTGTCTGAGAGATGACCTTCATGCATTGCTTAGCAGAGATCAAGGAAATAACACTAGGTGGGACTGCCTCGGGTATCCTGTACAATTTCTTGTTCAAAGTAATAATAACACTACGAGGCCTAGACTCATATACAACATGACGTTTCCATAAATGAGGTTGGCCCAAAAGAACATCACAAACTTCAAGAGGAGAAACATCACACAATACCTCATCTTTGAAGGGGTTGATGCAGTACGATAGTCGACACTGTTGGCTGACGCGGAGATCGCTTCCTTGGCGGAGCCATCCAATGGTGTACGGTTGTGGGTGTGGCGTTGTCGGCAGGGCCAACCAATTGATTACCTCTACTGAGATGAGGTTCTTTTGGCTACCGCTATCAATGATAAAGTGCAGTGGGGTGGCTTTTACCCACATCCGTGAATGGAAGAGGCACTCTCCTTCTTCTGGCTCGTCTGGTTCACCAAGCTGGAGCTTAGTGGTAGCAACAGTGGCACTGGGTTCCGCGTCAATGATCCATCTTCCCCTTTCTGGTTCTGGCTCAGAGTCATAATCTACATTTGATTCATAGGCTTTCACTTCAGCCACCAACGACTGCTTTGAGCAGCAGTCAACACTGTTATGCCAAGGGCTCTTATGGAAGTCGCACCACTTCCCGATATCTTTCTTTGTCTTTCCGGTGTCCTTCTTTGCTTGCGGCTTGGACTGGTTGTCCTGATACTATCCATATTTGCTCTGTCCTTTGTTCAGTGGGTTGGGGCCGCCCTTTCCTGGCTTTTGTTGTGAGGGGTTCCCAGGCCCAAATTGCCGCGTCTTTTGTTTGAGCTTCTGCTCGATTTTGACAGCATATCGGTAGGCCGCGTCCAAGGATGAGATGTCCAGAAATTCCATTTCTGTCTGGATGTGTCTATGCAGAGCACCTCGATACTTGAGCACCAAATTTCGCTTTGAATCTTTCATACGCAACTTGGTGCATAAGGTATGGAATATATTTGTGAAATCTGGCACCGCTTGGTCTCTTTCTTGCCGCAGTGTGGTCCATTTGGTATACAGGTCGTCATAATTTTCGACAAGGTAGTATTGTTCCTTAATAGCATCCCTGAAGGATTCCTAGGTGGCCATGACTGAAAATAATGAGGTTTCCTCTGTTTCCTTTTGCTCACAGAAAGTTTCCCACCAATCTTTGACATGGGGAACGACTTTGAGGAGCACAAAAGTAATCTTTTCTTTATTCGAAAAGTTATGGACAGAAAAATACCCTTTTAGTAATTCAACCACTTGTCTACAACATTTGCGTCTATCTGACCTTCAAATATAGGAACATCGAAGTTTATTTGTACCTTGAAGGGGGCGACACCTCCGTTCGAAGAAGATGCATCCCCTGTTGGTAGCTGCCGAAGGATTTGCGCGAAACTATCCATCATCTTGTTCCTCTGTTGCGTGAGGGATTCCTCAATCAACAGTTTGAAAGGATCTCTTGTCCTGTCATCTTTATTTTCTCCTACCATGGGAGGTCGCTTGGGCATGTGAGAGATTCTTTCCTCAAGAGAAACAAGCTCGAGACCCAACTCTTTGTACTCTAACCTCGTTGGGGACATGCATTAAGACGACAAGGAGAAGACCGCTCTGATACCACTGATATTGATTTTATGAATAGAACAAAATGAATACAAATTATTAACAGGTGCTTAACACAAAATAATAGAGATATAGTAAAACTAGTTTTCTATTCAATAACGAAATAAGCTAAAATTGAAAAATGCAACGGAAACAAGCTTGCTGGAATGGTGGAGGCTTATCTCTGAGAAGAGATGTGACGGCAGTGCGCATTCGCAAGAAGAAGGTTACAATGAGGCTTTGAAGGTATTTTTACAATAATAAATAATTCCAAAAACCCTAGACATCCAAAAACCTAACCCTAGGAGATGAAGCACCAAAAGTCATGTGGGCCCCGTTTGGGTAAGTTAGTACATCAACTTCCCGGGGTTGTAACTTTTGCATACGATCTCCGTTTTAGGCGTGTGATAGCTCATTGGAAAGGTATCATTGAGGAGATTAATTTTAAGGGATTGATTATGCCTTCAGATATCATTGCGGATATTTATCCCGAAAAACCTTCATTTAGGCCCTCAAAATGGCCCCGGAAGTTAAAACTGCTAAAAATAGTAAATTGCCAAAATTGTCAGAAAAATATTTTGAGCCAGTTGGAAAAGGTGGGTGGCCACCAATATCCATATAGATCAATCCTACCTCATTAGGAACCAATGGTCTCCATTGCATTGATTTCCCCCATCAGATGAGGAAATTTCTGCTGAATTTGGCCCCGGGTGAGCCACTTGCCTTGGTGCAGGAGCAACCCTGCTTTGACGACTTGATAAAGATGGATCCTTTGTTGTTGAGTGCCCTTGATTTGTATTTCCAAAATCTGATCATTGGATGCCTATTGTAGGCAGTCGGGGTTGAGCTCTGTTGGTGTCAGTTGTTCTTCTACTTCCGAGGTGTCCAATAATGGTGGGAAATAAGGGCGAAGGAGATCCACGTTGAACACTGGGTGAAGACCAAGGAAAGGAGGAATGTTGAGCTCAAAAGAATTATCCCCCATGGACTTGGTGATAGTGTACGACCCATAACGGAGTGGGTGAAGCTTCCGATGGGGTCCTGTAAGGCGTTCTTCTGCAAGTGCAACCAAACTTTGTCACCCACTTGAAACTTATGCGGCACCCAATGTTGATCATGGAGTTGTTTGTACTTGTCATTAGACTTCTGTAGGATATCTTGAACCTATTGGCGGATGTGATGGATTTTCTCAATGAACCAGGTGGCTTTGTCAGCTTCAGTTGGAGTAGGAGATGAGTCAGTCGAGGTGACCGCAAGGGGAAGTGAAACATCTATGGGTCCCAATGGTTGGAATCTCAAACCCACTTGAAAGGGGCTGTGGCCGGTTGAGCTATGCAGGGCTCGGTTGTAGCTATGCTGGACATAGGGAAGGATATCATCCCATGTGCAAGGGTGCTTTGAATTATACATGCGAAGGATATGCACAATCATTTTATTTACAGGGTCTGTCTCATAGAGTTGGGGCCATCCAGATGTCTCATTGCTGTAAGATTCTAGCACCATGGTGAGTGCTGTGACTGGAGGTCTACTGAGGCAATCAACGACATGATTGGTGCTTCCTGTTTTATAGTTGATGTTGATGTGGAATTGCTGCAAGTATGTGGACCACTTTTTATGGTGGTCATTCTACAATTTTCCCTGCATCTGCATGAACTGCAGTGGCTTATGATTAGTGTGGATGACTGTCTCCTTCCCAAGAATTGAATGTCTCCACTGGCGGCATGATTTCACAATGGAGTAAATTTCTTTGTCGTAAATAGGGTACTTACGGAAAGTATCTGACAATGTCTCACTATGATAGGCCACGGGGTGGCCGTGTTGAGTGATAACGGTGCCCACAACGTAGTCTAAAGAATCTGTCTCTATCTCAAAAGGATGCTGCAGGTCTGGTAGTGAAAGTACTGGGGCTGAGCACAAGCGCTGCTTCAAATCATGGAATGCTTGTTGTTGGGACTTGCCCCACGCAAATTTCACCTTACCACCACCTCTGTTTATTTGGCTGAGGGCCCATGAAATATGGGAGAAACCCAACACGAACCTGCGGTAGAAATTGGCAAGGCACAAGAAGCTCCGAAGCTCAGTGAATGTTGTTGGGGCTGGCCAGTCACGGATGACTTGGATCTTGGTTGGATCCACATGTACACCATGCTAATCAATGATGTAGCCCAGGTAATGGAACCTGTCCATGCCGAAGGAGAATTTATCCAAGTTGGCATATAGCTTGTGCTGCCGCAGGGTGTGCAGAACCTGTTGAATATGCTGCAATTGTTCGGCCCAAGTCTTGCTGTAAATGAGAATGTCATCTAGATACACCACTACAAAAGTATTGGTGAATGGTCGCAGGATATCATCCATCATCCTCATGAAAGTGGCTGGAGAATTTGTCAAACCAAAGGGCATGACCAACCATTCAAAAAGGCCTTCCTTTAACTTGAAGGCAGTCTTCCATACATCTGTCTGTTCTATCAGGACTTGGTGGTAGCCAGACTTCAGATCAATCTTACTGAAGTATTTGGCCCCCGTGAGTTGATCAAGGAGGTCATCGATTCGGGGAATCGGGTATCGATTTTCGACTGTGATTTTATGAAGAGCTCGGTAATCAATACAGAGTTGCTAGGTTCCATCTTTCTTCTATACCAGCATGATTGGGCTCCCGCAAGGTGATGAGCTGGGGCGAATGTGCCCCTTGTGGAGCAGTTCTTGGATCTGTCGCTTGATCTCCTCATTCTCTAACAAAGAGCGACAATAGACTGGCCCATTGGGTAGCGATGCACTGGGGGTCATATCAATGGGGTGCTTGACCTGACATTGTAGAGGTACCCTTGTAGGTGAGGAGAAGATATTCGAGTATTCTTCCACGACCTTATCTACTTGCTTCTGCTGTGTGGAGAGGTCGGCCACAGAGACCCTGGATGTGGCTATGATATTTCGCTTATTTTGAGAGCGAATCATGAAGAAGAAAAACTTCCCCATCTGAGAGATGACCTTCCTACATTTCTTAGCAGAGATCAAGGAAATAGCACTAGGTGGGACTGCCTCGGGTATCCTGTAGAATTTCCTGTTCAAAGTAATAATAACACTACGAGGCCTAGAATCATATATAATAATGACATTTCCATAAATAAGGTTGGCCCAAAAGAACATCACAAACTTCGAGAGGAGAAACATGACACAATACCTCGTCTTTGAATGGCTTGATGCCGTCCAATGGTGTACGGTTGTGGGTGCGGCGTTGTCGGCAGGGCCAACCGCTTGACAACCTCTTCTAAGATGAGGTTCTTCTGGCTACCACTATCAATAATGAAGTGCAGCGGGGTGCCTTTTACCCACATCTGTGAATGGAAGAGGTGCTCTCCTTCTTTTGGCTCGTCTGGTTGACCCGGCTGGAGCTTGGTGGTAGCAACGGTGGCACTGGGTTCCGCGTCAATGATCCATCTTCCCCTTTCTGGTTCTGGCTCAGAGTCATAATCTACATATGATTCAAAGGCTTTCACTTCGGTCACCAGCGACTACTTTGAGCAACAGTCAGCAGTGTATGCCAAGGGCTCTTATGGAAGTCGCACCACTTCCCGATATCTTTCTTTGTCTTTCCGGTGTCCTTCTTTGCTTACGGCTTGGACTGGTTGTCCTAATATTGTCCATGTTTTCTCTGTCCTTTGTTTGGTGGGTTGGGGCTGCCCTTTCCTGGATTTTGTTGTGAGGGGTTCCCAGGCCCAAATTGCTGCGTCTTTTGTTTGAGGTTCTGCTCGATTTTGACGGCATATCGGTAGGCTGCGCCCAAGGATGAGATGTCCAGAAATTCCATTTCGATCTGGATGTATCTATGCAGAGCACCATGATACTTCAACACCAAATGTCCCTCCGAATCTTTGATACCCAACTTGGTGCGCAAGGTATGGAAGATATTTGTGAAATCTGGCACCGCTTGGTCTCTTTCTTGCCGCAGTGTGGTCCATTTGGTATACAGGTCAGCATAACTTTAGACAGGATAGTATTGTTCCCTAATAGCATCCCTGAAGGATTCCCAGGTGGCCATGACTGAAAATAATGAGGTTTCCTCTATTTCCTTCTGCTCACAGAAACTTTCCCACCAATCTTTGACATGGGGAACAGCTTTGAGGAGTGCAAAATTAATCTTTTCTTTATTCGAAAATTTATGGATAGAAAAATACCCTTCTAGTAGATTCAACCACTTATATACAACATCTTCGTCTATCTGACCTTCAAATATAGGAATATCGAAGTTTATTTGTACCTTGAAGGGGGCAGTGCCTCCGTTTGAAGAAGATGCATCCCCTGTTGGTAGTCGCCGAAGGATTTGCGCGAAGCTATCCATCATCTCGTTCCTCTGTTGCATGAGGGATTCCTCTATCAACAGTTTGAAAGGATCTCTTGTCCCATCATATTTCTTTTCTCCTGCCATGGGAGGTCGCTTGGGCATGCGAGAGCTTCTTTCCTCAAGAGAAACAAGCTCGAGACCCAACTCTTTGTACTTCGACCTCGTTGGGGACATGCATTAAGATGACAAGGAGCAGACTACTCTGATACCACTGATCCAGATTTTATGAGCAGAAAAAAATGAATACAGATTATTAACAGGTGCTTAACACAAAATAATAGAGATACAGTAAAACTGGTTTTCTATTCAATAACGAAATAAGATGAAACTGTAAAATGCAGCGGAAACAAGCTTACTGGAATGGTGGCGGCTTATCTCTGAGAAGAGATGTGACGACAACATGCATTCATAAGAAGAAGGTTACAATGAGGCTCTGAAGGAATTTTTACAATAAGAAAGAATGCCAAAATCCCTAGACATCCAAAAACCTAACCCTAGGAGATGAAGCGCCAAAAGTCATGTGGGCCCCGTTTGGGTAAGTTAGTACATCAACTTCCCGGGGTCGTAACTTTTGCATACTATCTCCGTTTTAGGCATGTGATAGCCTGTTGGAAAGGTATCATTTAGGAGATTAATTTTGGTATATCCATGATGCCTTTGGATATCATTGAGGAGATCTATCCTGAAAACCTTCATTTAGGCCCTCAAAATGTCCCCGGAAGTTAAAACTGCTAAAAACAGTAAATTGCCAAAATAGTCAGAAAACCGTTTTGAGCCAGTTGGAAAAGGTGAGTGGCCACTGATATCCATCTGGATCAATCCTACCTCCTTAGGAAGCAATGGTCTCCATTTCATTTAGGTCCCCCATAAGATGAGGAAATTTCTGCTGAATTTGACCTCGGGTGAGCCACTTGCCTTGGTGCAGGAGCTGCCCTGCTTTGTTGACTCGATAAAGCTGGATCCTTTGTTGTTGAGTGCCCTTGATCTGTCTGTCCACAATATGATCATTGGATGCCTGTTGTAGGCAGTCGGGGTTGAGCTCTATTGGTGTCAGTTGTTCTACTACTTTCGAGGTGTCCAATAATGGTGGGAAATAAGGGCGAAGGAGATCCACGTTGAACACTAGGTGCAGACCAAGGAAAGGAGGAATGTTGAGCTCAAAAGAATTATCCCCCATGGCCTTGGTGATAATGTATGGCCCATAATGGAGTGGGCGAAACTTCCGATGGGGTCCTATAAGGCGTTCTTTCTGCAAGTGTAACCAAACTTTGTTTCCCACCTGAAACTTATGCGGCACCCGATGTTGATCATGGCGTTGTTTGTACTTATCATTGGACTTCTGTAGGATATCCTGAACCTATTGGAGGATGTGCTGGATTCACTCAATGAATCAGGTGGATTTGTTAGCTTCAGTTGGAGTAGGAGATGAGTCGGTCGAGGTGACCTCAATTGGAAATGCAACATCTATGGGTCCCAATGGTTGGAATCCCAACCCCACTTGAAAGGGGCTATGGCCGGTTGAGAAATGCAGGGATAATTTGTAGCTATGATGGACATAGTGAAGGCTCTCATCCCATGTGCGAGGGTGCTTTGAATTATACATGCGAAGGATATGCACAATCATTCGATTTACAACCTCGGTTTGGCCATCTATATAGTGGTGGAAGGCCGTGGATTTGGTGAGCTTGGTGTCCAACAATGACCAGAGGCTCGACCAGAATGTGCTGAGAAATCGAATATCCCGATCTGAGACAGTGGTTTGTGGGATTCCAAAATGTACCCAGACTCATTCAAAGAAGATCTTGGTAGTGGCCTCTGCTGTGATGCTCTTCTTCCAGGAAGCCATAATCACCATCTTAGAAAAGCGATCAACAACCACAAAAACACAGTCATTTCCCCACTTGGTGGATGAGAGGCCCGACATGTAGTCCATTGAGATGGATTCCCATGGCCTGTCAGGAGTAGGAAGAGGGGTGTACATGCCCTGTTTCTTAGTGGTCGGTTTGGCAATAGTGCAGGCAGTGCAGGACGTGATATACTTGCTGACGTCCTGTCGAATTTTCTCCCAGTAGAAATGTTTCTGTAGCATCGCCACTGTCTTTTCAACGCCGAAGTGTCCTGCCACCCGATTGTAGTGGGCTTCCCAGATCAGCTTCGCTCACTCACTTGATGGAACACAGATATGGCCCAGATGACACAACAACCCATCTTGAAGATGGAAATTATCGACAACTGCGTTTGCACCCAACATTTGGTAGGTGGTGGAAAATATAGCGTTTATCTCATAGAGTTGGGGCCATCCATATGTCTCATGGCTGCAAGAGTCTAGCACCATGGTGAGTGCTGGGACTGGCGGTTTGCTGAGGTAATCAACGACGGGATTGGTGCTTCTTGTTTTATACTTGATGTTGAGGTGGAATTGCTGCAAGTATGTGGACCACTTTTGATGGTGGTCATTTTGCAATTTTCTCTGCGTATGCATGACCTGTAGTGGCTTATGATCAATGTGGATGACTGTCTCCTTCCCAAGAATGTAATGTCTCCACTGGTGGCATGCTTGCACAATGGAGTACATTTCTTTTTCATAAGTAGGGTACTTAAAGATAATATCTGATAGTGTCTCACTATGATAGGCCATGGGGCGGCATCTCCGTTCGAAGAAGATGCATCCCCTGTTGGTAGCCATCGAAGGATTTGCGTGAAACTATCCATCATCTCGTTCCTCTGTTGCATGAGGGATTCCTCAATCAACAGTTTGAAAGGATATCCTGTCTTGTCATCTTTATTTTCTCCTGCCATGGGAGTTCGCTTGGGCGTGCGAGAGCTTCTTTCCTCAAGAGAAACAAGCTCAAGACCCAACTCTTTGTACTCCGACCTCGTTGGGGACATGCATTAAGACGACAAGGAGCAAACCGCTCTGATACCACTGATCCGGATTTTATGAGAAAAGCGAAATGAATACAGATTATTAACAAGTTCTTAACACAAAATAACAAAGATACAATAAAACTGGTTTTCTATTCAATAACGAAATAAGCTGAAACTATAAAATGCAGCGGAAACAAGCTTGCTGGAATGGTGGCGGCTTATCTATGAGAAGATATGTGACGACAGTGCGCATTCGCAAGAAGAAGGTTACAATGAGGCTCTGAATGCATTTTTACAATAAGAAAGAATGGAAAAAACGCTAGACATCCAAAAACCTAACCCTAGGAGATGAAGCGGCAAAAGTCACGTGGGCCCCGTTTGGGTAAGTTAGTACATCAACTTCCCAGGGTCGTAACTTTTGCATACGATCTCCGTTTTAGGCATGTGATAGCTTGTTGGAAAGGCATTGTCGAGGAGATTCATTTTTGGGGCTCAATGATTCCTTTGGATATTATTGAGGAGATAGATCCCGAAAAACCTTCATTTAGGCCCTCAAAATGGCCCCGGAAGTTAAAACTGCTAAAAATAGTAAATTGCCAAAATTGTCAGAAAACTATTTTGAGCCAGTTGGAAAAGGTGGGTGGCCACTGATATCCATCTGGATCATTCAACCTCATAACCTTGAGTGAGGCTCCACCATAGCTAAGGTAGGGGAGGTATTGATGTATCACCCACTTTGAGGACACTAGTCTCTCTCTACTCATTTTTATTTTTGATGTTTTTGATTATAGTAGATATAGTGCTATGTATTTATGTATGTATATATGTATGCACACACACACACACACACATTTGTATTGGAGATTTGGTCAAGTGTTTCCTTGTAGGATAGATGTAGGAATATTGATGAAGTGGATCACTATTGTATACCTATCATAACAATCTTCTTCAGCCCAATTAGCTTCAACACCTATAATTAATTTCAAGTGAGTCCCCCTCATACTTCTATTTCCGTTTCAAACATTAAGGTTTCTATCTCATTAAAGGAATTGCCGATAAATTACCCTAACTCGTTACTTTATTTTGATTATTTAATTTTCTAGTAAAACCTAAGTTAATTAACCTAATAACCTATAACAATATGATAACATAATCAATATTATAAAACCCTAACTAACCTAATGCCATTCTCTCCTTTTTTTATCCTCTCTTTCCTCATCCTAATTTTTCTTGGTTTAACCCTAAAATCGAATGGTGACTCCACTCTTCTCTTTTCCCTCTTTAGTAGTGTGCATGTTCTTGGGTGTTATTACATACATTTCCTCACTCAATGTTTGATATCACAAATCCATTTGTTCACTGCAATTTGGAAAATTCATTGGGAAGTTCCCATTAACCCTTCCCTCTCTTGAGTGAAGGATCTCTCCATTCTCTTTTCTCTTTGCCTTGTCTCTTGGAAATATGAATTCGTTTTTATATTTACCTTCCTCTAGTCACGTTTTCCCAACTTCCTATCATGTTAGGGTCAACCAAATCTATTCTTAAAACATTTCCAACCTCTCTTACCTCACTTAAATGAGTTCCCTCAACATGTTTAAAATATTTTGAGAACTCATACTATAATTCCTACTCAACCTTATATTGTAGGAAACCTTCCCTTTTAATCTTACATAAACCAGGTTAAACATGAAGGATATTCCTCACTTTTTCCCAATATGGAACCTATGTGTTCTCCCCTTATCTAAGGTTATCATACAATGACACCCATTTCTTCAAACCATGTAAACATGCAAATTTCCACCTCATGTAGGACATGCAACAAATTCATGCCCTACACGTGACAACTTGAAGAGAGAATCCTTATATAACTTGCAGTAGTTAGAGAGTCTCTTAGGAATCCCTTCCCTCTTCAATAGGTTCTCCAAGTTGAACCTCCAACCTTACCTCAGAGATAATATCAATTAACTTCATGTGCCTTGTGAGACACCTAATTCTCCACCTCCTTAGACAATTTTTCCTACAAATAATCACAGAAACATAAATGTTGACCCTTTCCCTAGTTTATAAAAGAGGTGCAAGTATCACAAGAACAACACACATAACTTAGATGAATTCCATATTCTTTGAAAAAATAACTACTCTTCCTGATAAGGATCACAATCTCCCTCGAAGTTTCACTTCCCCTAAACAAGATGATGCATCTCAACTCAAAAATTATTTAAGACAAGATCACCCTCAACTTATTGACACATCTCCTCCCCCTAAACCTGATTTTGCATAAAAAACCTTCAAGGCACCCTCCTAGTGAAAACATGGGGTGATGTACCTTTGGATTCACCCAAGACCCTCTTACTTCAAAGGTTGTATTAACATGAACTCCCATAACCTAGATATTGAGTCTTTTTTAGGAAACTTTAACTACAATGTATGCTTGATTGCTGATATTTCATTGATGTATCCACTCACTCTTTTGATCCCTCCACTCCTATGTGATCCTTATCACTTGATCAGGGTAGTTTCCCCTCCTTACCTCTTCTCTCCTTATCATAAGGATGCTAGCTCTCATACATCCCAATGGAAACCCCAACCCGCTCTTTGACCACTCCATTTTCTTCTTTGGGTCAGCTGATCCCCCTTCTCCCTTCTTAGTTTGACTTCCCTAATACACCCAGGGAAACCCATCCTCTTATTAGATCCCTTTTCCTTTCCATATTCTTCATTGGCCTTCTTCTTTGGTATATTTTTCTATGTCTTGGTTCTTCCTAGGTTTTTAACTTAGGTATGACCCTATTCTAGATAAATTCTCCCTAGTCAAGGCCAACCATTTCTCTCTTGGTCTCTCTCTCTAGGTGTTAATATTGGATGGTCACATCATGTATCCTATAGTTGTGGCTAACCTCCATAACCATGAAACCTCCATCTTATTTCTTGTTGTCACTTGTATATTGTTAACATTGCCATCTTTCTCTACTCTTGCGTTATCCATGTGCTAATGAATTTAACCTCCTATGGTTGCATTGAGTCTTGGAATAGGGTAGGGTATGGTCCTCCTATTCTTATGTTATCTATTTTCTAATGTATGCCATCTCTAATGCTTGAATCATATTCATATCTATGTACATTTCCTTGGTCCTTTAATAGTACCACACCAACATCACCTCATCTTACCTCTTCTTCCTTTTCACCCATCCTTTGTCTTACCTTGGAAATTATTTTTGCTATCCCTTCCATACTTGGGAAAAAATACTAACTCCTATGATTTAGGTACCAATATTATTTAAACATTTCTCCATGTTGTTGGATCCCAACCACATGTAAGTGAAGGTATCAATCTCTTACCCTTACTCTTATACTCCATTTTTCATACATTCTGTTGTATCTTAAGATGGTTTTCAACTATTTAGAAACCATGAAAAGACATATTTAAACCTACTTTAGGCCACAAGTTGGCTCTTGGAATAGAGAGGGATCTATCATATGATTTAAGAACACTAGCTGCCCAATGTCACTATGCAAGAGTTCTAAAAATTAAGATCATGTTTCTAGATTTGAAGGTAAAGAATTGGATAAGTAGGACTAAGGATAATCAAGACAATGGACTAGAATAGAAACTGTAACTTTCAGATAATAAGGCCTGATCCATTGGGCATGGATTCTCACATAATAGAACAAAAAACCTGATAGGTGATAGTGTGAGAAAAATAAGAAAACATAAATCTGAAAAATGATAGAGGGAAAGAGCAATCTCTATCCATTCGGGATAAATAAAATATGCTGGGCATAGAGATCATGAATCCAACATACAAAATGAACATTTGAATATGGGCATTAGAAGAATGAATATAGGCACAAAATATTCAAAAATCTAATTCTAATTACAGTATTTGAATGTATTCATCATGACAAAAGGTCATAGAAGAAATATTTTAACTATATCATGAATACACTCATTGAAAATGGAATATATACCAAATTGTCCAAGATTCATATCAAAATTGCATTGAAAGAATAGACATGGAATTACAAGAAACGAAACTCATAAAACATGGAGTAAAACATGGCTTTGCTATATTGAGAGATGAATCCAATGAATGATTCTCTCTGATTCATAAAATTACAAAAGGATGGCCTCACAGTCTCATCCTCTAAGAAAACATAGTCTTCACTTTGCCAAAAAATTCCTAACCTACCCCCTCCCACCTTCTTCTACTGGTGCTTTTATACTCTTTGAATGCTAGATTGAATCCCTTATAATCTGGAACTGATTTCCCAACTGCTGCTTCAAAATATGGAATTGGTTGCTTGCAAATCTGGGATTATTTTATCAAAATAGATTAGAGATAGAATCTTTGAGAGGGATTGATATCTCCCGGGTTAACTGTCCCAGTTTCCTTAAAAATAGAGATTTTATTGGTTATATTTGATCCTTCAATTAATTTGTTTCTATCTATCTTTTAAAAGAGACATTGCTTCTATGGACACCTAGAGCTAGACTATTAACATATCATATTTTCACAATATTTATCCCTTTGACAATATTGACAAAGATTCTCCATGTGAGTTCATCAACATACATCTAATATCCCTCCTTGTATGTATATAATGCAATATTTGATGGACCGTCAGGGGAAATTAAAAAGATATTTGTTTTTCTTAGTTGGCTTTGTTGTAAGGTTACATGGCCAAATAATTAATATTAAAATTTACCAATGCTGTCACTTTATCTCGACGAAAAAGATAAAGTTGCAAAGCAACCACAGAGGCCCCAATCATGGCCAAATACAAATTCCTTGTCTTTACCAAGACAAGCCGATCCAGTCTCTAATATTATGAAAATAAGTGTAATCATGAACATCAAGAGTGGCATTTGTGTCTCTATATCCTCACATGTCTGAGGCTACCGCACA
>ML845546.1:13180-23518 GCA_009831015.1 Picea engelmannii | reverse complement strand
TTTTTTTTTTCGAAATATATTAAGAATTTTGTTAAAATTTCTTTGACAAAGGTCTCAATTTTTTAAAAAAGTTTTGATTTTTTTTTTTAAATTTAGAAAACATCTAAAACAATTTAGGGCTTTTGTAATTGTTTCATGAAAAATTCTTATGTGATTCAAATATGATCTTATAAATGTTTTTTTGGTAAATGGTAAGAATTTAAAAAATAACTAACCTCTGAAATGTTAGATTCTCCTCGAATGTCTTCTCGATGTTTCTCCCTTGTAGCTTACTAAAAAATATTTAACGAATATTGCCCAAGATTTCACGCAATGTAAAAAGTCAAAACAAGTCTATGTATATATAACACAGATGATATAAATTATTATTAGTATAACGAATGTGGGATAAATAAAAATGAAGAATAATGTCTACATATATACCTAAAATTATATGGATCATCACTATGTTTAATGAATGTGGGATAAATAAACAAACATGAAAAATATTGTAATTAAGAAGTAAATAACGAAATAAAAGAGTAAAATTTGTTTTTAATTTTGAAGGGAAAATAATAAAGGGAAAAAAATGGGGGGAAATGTTGGAGGGAATATTTTGGGGGGGGGGATTTTGGAGGGAAATATTTTTGGGGGGGAATTTTAGAGGGAAAAGATAATTCTGCAACTTATAATCTTTTCATTGGGAGGGTGAGCATTTGTATCATTCTATGTTCTTGGTAAGAAGTGATATCTTCGTCAGATAAAGAAGATTTTGTTTCTGAGGCATCAAGAAATTGTTCGCATACCTCTTCTTTCAGGACTAACAAATGCGATGTTAATGTTTGTAATGCAAATGAGGAGTCATATTTTTCATCTAGTCAGAAGTTTGATCATAGTGAAAGAAATGTTATTCAACATGTTCCTGAGGAAAGTGCTAAATCAGAGGTCTTTGAGGGCACCGATGATAAATAGGAGGAATATGATAGTGATCAATCTATTCAATAGTTTAATAGTAATGAAAATAATCAAAATGTAGGTCGAAGTGGAGACTATGATCAACGTTTAAATGATTAGGATGATAATTTTCCTCCAAGTGAGGATTTTCAAGGTACCAATTAATATTTCCAAGGCACCAATGAATATGATGAAGAATTTCCCTCAAGTGGAAATTTTAAAAGAAGTGAAGATGAATATGACAATGGTGGACACTCTTTCTCGAGTGGGGAATTTAAAGGAAACAATGTTGGTGATGATTATTTTCCTCCAAGTGAGGATTTTGAAGGTACTTGATTCACATGGATATTGATGGCCATCCACCTATTACATTGTCTCGAAAAATAGTTTTCCACCTTCTTAGTTTTTCGACAGTTTTTCGGGTTCCAAACTTTTGGGGTTGTTTTGAGGCCCTAAACAACATTTTTTGGGGATTTGGGGCCCAGGCGAGTGGCAAAGGCACTAGCTTGGGCTAGTCGAAAATAGTTCTTCTCGGTTAGAACTTTCAAATGATGTATAGAGAACCCAAAACAAGATCATATGCAAACATTACGCTCCTGAGAAGTTGACGTATCAACTACCCCCATCGGGGCCCACAAACCTTTTGGATTTTCATCTTCTGGGGTTAGGGTTTTGGATTTTACTTATGTTAAAAAGGATTTTGGAGCCTCATTGTAACAATCACCTTCTTGTGAATGCGAGTACCTGTCACATCTCTTCTCAGAGATAAGTTGCCAGCATTCTAGTGAGTCCTTCACTATGTATTTTTACAGTCTTTGCACATTTTTTCTCATTAATAGAAATTGTATTATTGTATCTCTTTGTTTATGGTTGCATCTCTGATACATTTATGTTATATTTTTAGTTATCTGAGATATCTCTGTATCTTTATTTATTATATCTCCGCTCTCATTTCGTGCCGAAAATAATCTGGATCAGTGGTATGAGAGAGAGGTTGCTCTTGATCGTTTTTCAGTGGATTTCCCCGATGAGGTCTGAGTATATAAAGTTGGGTCTTGATCCTGTCTTTCTTGAGGAAAATGGCTCTCGCATGCCCAAGAAACCCTCCATGGTAGAAGAAAAGAAAAAAAACAGAGTAGAATATTCTATTAATCTATTGCTTGAGTAAGCTCTCACGCGACAAAGGGATAGAATGATGGAGAATTTTTCCCACACCCTTCAATGCCTGCCGATAAAAAAAGGCACGTCTTCATCAAGAGGACACTTTAGAGGCACCTCTCCTTTCAAGGTACAAGTTAATTTTTATATTATTGTATTTGAAGGACAAATAGATGCAGATTCCCTAGACAAATGGTTAAATCCGATAGAAGGTTATTTCTCTGTTCACAATTTTTCTGACAGGGAAAAGATCACCTTCGCACTCCTTAAGGCTCTCCCCCATGTCAAACATTGGTCTAAAAATTACTGGGAGAAAACATCCATAGAGGAATTTGGAATATATGGGGTTGAACCCACTTGGTATTTTTTTGTGGATGTGGTCAAGGAGAAATATTACCCTTTTAGTAACTATGAGGACTAGTACATGAGATGGACCACACTGCGGAAAGAGAGGGGCCAAGAAGTTACAGAGTTCACCAATACCTTCCATGCCTTCCGCACCAAGATGGGTATCAAATACTTCAAGCGACATACAGTTCTAAAATACTGTTGGACTCTACAAAGATACATCCAAACTAAAATGGATTTTCTAAACATCTCATCACTGTGTGCTGCTTATCGATATGCTGTTAAAATCGAGCATAAATTTAAGAACCAGAAAAAATGGGAGTTTAGGTCTGCAAATCCACAATAACCAAAGTATGATAAAGACGACCCTAATAAACAAACTCCCGAAAACCAGTCCAAGCCACAGGAAAATGAGGGTCACAGAAAGACGAATGACTCTAGAAAATGATGTGATTTCCATAAAATCCCCTGGAACAACATCGATGAATGTCGCTCAAAACAATCATTGGTGGTTGAGATTAAAGAGAAGGAGTCGAACCCTGATTCAAAACCTAATTTAGAAAATATCGATAGAAGACAGATCATCGACGTAGATCCCATTACTATTGTCACAACCACCACAATTCAACCAGAAGAACCAACAGATCCCGAAGAGGAGGAACACATTTTTCATTCACAGATGTGAGTGAAGGGGACCCCATTGCATTTCATTGTTGATAGTGGAAGATATAAGAGCCTCATCTCAAAAGAGGTCATCAAACAATTGGGATTATCGACAACACCACACCCACAACCATACAACATTGGGTGGCTTCGCCAGGGACGAGATCTCCATGTCAGCTAACAATGTCGATTTTCATACGGTATCTAACCCATCAAGGATGAAGTATTATGTGATGTTTCCCCACTATATGTTTGTGATGTTATTTTGGGCTAGCAATATATGTGGACGCACCATTCTATTTAAGAGTCTTGACCCTGTAGTGTCATTTTTACTCTGGGGGGTCATCTCTACAGGATACTAGAGGTATTTTCAACCATTGTTCCACCTAAACAGTGTCGCAAGGTAGTATCTCATACTACAAAATTCATCGTCCCCACAGTTTGTTGAAAAGGTGAACATAAGAACACTGCAACCACTGCAGCCTCAGTCCAAGCATGTTTTGTCCAACAGAAGCAACTCGATAAGATTAAATCAAAGTGAAAAGATTCCTTCTACACAAAGTCATCTCATGTATCCATACTGGTTAAAAAGGTTCAAACCTTCCAACCACAGGTTCATGACAACCTTCAACAAGCTAAGCAACGCAACTTCTCTAGCAAGGAAAGCAACTCACCAAGATTCAGATTCAACAAACGCTTCCCTCTCTCCCCCAGGAACTTAGAGCAATGGAGACCATTTCTTCCTAAGGAGGGAGGATTGATCTAGGTGGATATTGGTGGCCACCCACCTATTCCACTGGCTTGAAAAACAGTTTTCTGCCTTGGCAGTTGTTTGACATTGTTTCGAGTTCCAAACTTCTGGGGCCGTTTTGAGGCCCTAAATGACGTTTTTGGGGATTTGAGATCCATGAGATCGCTAAAGGCACTAGCTTGGGCCAGTCGAAAATATTTCTTCTCGATTAGACCTTTCCAACAGTTTATAGAGGGCCCCAAACGAAGATCATATGAAAATATTACGCCCTCGGGAAGTTGGCGTATCAACTACCCCCATCAGGGCTCGCAAACCTTTTGGATTTTCATCTTCCAGGGTTAGGGTTTTGGATATTACTTATGTTAAAAGGGCCTTTGGAGCCTCATTATAATAGTCATCTTCTTGTGAATGCAAGTAACTATCAAAACTCTTCTCAAATATAAGCTTCCACCATTCTAGTGAGTCTTTCACTATATATTTTTACAGTCTTTGTACATTTTCTCTCATTAATAGAAATTGTATTACTGTATCTCTGCATTTATGGTTTCATATTTGATGCATTTATGTTATATTTTTGGATATTCGAGATATCTCTGTATATTTATTTATTATATCTCCGCTCTCATTTCATGCCGAAAATAATCCAGATTAATACTGATGAAGATTTTCCTCCAAGTGAGGATTTCCAAGGGACGAATGAGGATGATGAATAATTCCCCCCAAGTGGAGATTTCAAAAGTAATGACGATGATTATGGAAATGGTGGATAGTATTTTGAGAGTGGGGAATTTAAAGGAAGTAATGTTGGTGATGATGATTTTCCTCCAGGTGAGGATTTTCAAGGTACCGATGAGGATGATGAAGATTTTCCTCGAAGTGAGGATTTTTAAGCTAGTAATGAGGATGATGAATAATTTCCCTCAAGTGGGGATTCTCAAAGTAGTGAATATGATTATTCCATTGGTGGACACTCTTTCCCGAGTGAGAAATTTAAAGGCAACAATGTTGATGATGATGATTTTCCTCCAATTGAGGATTTTCAAGATACTGATGAAGATTTTAAACGCACTAAGCAGGATGATGAAGAATTTACCTCAAGTAGGGATTTTGAAAGTTGTGAAGATGATTATGTCAATGGTGGACACAATGTTGATGATGATTTTCCTCTAAATGAGGATTTTCAAGGTACTGATGATGATGATGGAAAATTTTCTCCAGGTGAGGATCTTAATGGCATTGATAGTCCTAAGGGTGGTGATGATTTTCCTTCAAGTGAATATTTTCATGGAAGATCCAATGAAATTGGTGAGGATGGTAATAATTTTTCTAGTGATTTTGATATTCCTCTCATCAACGAGGTTATCAATGAAGATGATGATGGACCTAGGAATGAATATTATGTTCTCAATCATTCAGCTGCAACAAATAAAGATGATCGACATTCTCTTGTTTAGTCTCATGACCATGTTTTTCTTGATATTCATTCTGGTGATAAGGAAAATAATTCTAGTGAGGATGATGAAATATTTGAGACATTGTAAAGAAACATTGTGTCTAGGACCAGGACTAGACCGTTTTATATCAATCCAAATAATTCTAGTTATACAAGGTCTAGGAAAGAATTTCTCACTAAATCAATTTGCATAAGTGAATTGATTTCAAGTGAATGTTGTCAAAAAAATTGTTTGAAAAGCATGGACTACATGTATGCCTTGAATACAAGGAATACGTATGTGTCAATGAATAACATCATGATAAATTCATATTTGATGGGGTGCATGATATCCACCAAGACAATATATGATTATCGCATTGGGGATATTTTACTTTGCAGAAAGGATTTCAAAAGAATTCACTCAATTGGTAATCTTCGTCTATCATGAATTCAGACAAGGTTGGAAAAATATCCTTCATTTTATTCAAAGGCACATCATGGATGAGAAAGGGGGCCATTGACAAACACTACATTGTCATGGATGTGTGACTTATTTTCCAAACATGCAGAGTGTATTCCATATAGAGACAGAATACATATTCCAGATAATTTCCCAAGGAGGGAAATCTACAACTTGTACAAGGGATATATTGAAGGTGTTGAAAGAAAGGGTAATTTTATTACATATACATATTTTACAAGAATATGGAAGAAATAATTCAACAATGTCTGTATTTCTAATAAGTCAAGGATGTGGATTTGCATTATATGTGCTACTCGTAAATCAATAAGAGATAAATATGAAGGGGTAGAAAGAGGTATGTATTTACAATTTTTTTTTTTTTAAATTGGATAGATATCAACTATGAAAACATATGATCAATATTTTCATTTTATGTCATTTGCAGATTCCATAGTCAAATAACTTCAAGAACATGGGAATCAATAATCAAGTGAGAGGAAAAAGTTGTAAAAACATCAAAAGAAGTGTTATGATGCTCCAAACAAATATTTAGGTATGATAATTGATGGCATGGACTAGAATAAAACAATTCTATCACATTTTGTTTGTACACCAAAACATTTATAGGAAGAGAATTTTATTCAATTTCACTTGGTTTGTTGTATGGTTTTCAATGGAAAAATGTGTCCAAAGGTTTACTTCACAGCTCCAAATATTCATAATGATGCAAATATGACCACCAACATAATTCATCATGTTCTCACTCATTGGTCTAGAAATCTTCCTCAAGTTCTCTATCTAGACAACACTAGTCGTGAAAATAAAAATCAAATTGTGTTTGGATATCTAAGAATGCTTGTTGAAATATGAATCTTTCAAAAGGTGAATGTTGGTTTCCTCCTTGTTGGACACACTCATGATCATATTCCTCAAATGTTTAGTCGTTTTTTAGTAACAATGAAGAGGGAAAATGTTGGAAGACAACCATCATTGATTGAATGTATTAAGAAAGCATACATTCGAGAGCCTATTTTTCATATATTAGAAGAAATTGTTGACATGTGAATATTTATTCAGGGATCGCGTCATGAAGAAAAATGTATTTAGAAACTTAATGAAATTAGCTTCCAACATAAATTTTGTTTCAAAAACATTGATGGGAAAACACTTATATGGGGAAAGCAGTTTTCAACTACTACAGAATGGGGGCCTTCATCAGGTTTGGCATTTTTGAAGTTCATTCCAGATTGTCCAATATTTGCATAAAAGTTATTGTTTTTACAATCAATTTTTGAAATCCATAATGCATGGAGGCATAATATATATGTAGATTATTTTGAATTCCTGGAAGAAATAAAAATTTTGTTAAATATACATATGAGTACTTTGATGTTGTTGATTCTGTTTGGTGGGAGTGTTTTTTCAATATTCAAAGTGACATAATTTCAAGCTCAACAAATGAAGATACATTTTTGAAGAATTCGTTTCATTAGCCACAAAATATTTCAAATGAACCTGAAGAAAGAAATATTGTTGAGAAACAAGAATCTCAAGGTGCTATTGAGTTAAAAAAAGCAGAGGAAAGATAAATGTATATTGGTTCACGAAGGTCATGTACAAAATGTGAAGCCATGGAAGACCTTTACAAGCATTTAGTAAAAGATATTAAGGAGGGCAACATGATTGGATTCTTAGTGATTGAACAACCACATGGTTATCGATTTTGGATTGCAAAGGTTATAAAGATTGAGAAAGAAAATGAAGATGTTATGATAATTGAAGTGCATTGGTATGCAACAGGTACACACCCATTCAATGGTGTGTACAATCCATAGATGGTGGTTGAGAAACATGTCAATGGAAAGAGAAAAAGAAAGGGTCAAAATACAACTCGTCGTCGCACTATCCTCTTAAAATTAGATGATGTTTACATACTTGTTTATGATTTCAATTTGACAAAGAGAGGAACTCTTCGCTCCAAGACAACATAGATTATCAAGAGGTTGTTGCCATAAGAAATAAATGCAAGATGGGATTTTGTTGAACCTAGTCGTATATCTAAAAGGATTTTGACATCTGAAATGTTGGGCATGCTTGTACACTCAGATGGTGCATTCATAGACAATAGAGAAGAGTATGGATCATCTACATTTTCATCCAATCATTCATTTGAAGACAATGTAGACTCTGATGGTATTTCAGAATCCATGAGTCAATCTGAATAAGTGTATGAAATTTTTTATGTATTTTTTATCCATATGGTGTTTCTATGGTAACTAGAAATGAGCATTGAACTTACATATGATCTTACATGAAGTTATGAATCATTTTTATGTTTTATGAATTACATGTTTTGATTATCGATAATATAATAAAATTTCTTAGATCATATGTTTTAAATATGGACAATATAACAACACTTTTAAGAAATAGTTTATGTTTCATTCAATGTAACTTGTATTTATGTTTTTTTTTTATTAAAAGTAAAAATATATTAAAAAGTGATGTTGAAGTTCTAAAGTATAGTGTGATATTTTCATGGCATTATGTATTACCTTGTGCTTGGAGTGATAAACTAAGATTTTAAAAGTAATCATTTAAGGGTTGATTTTATGATTTTGTTTACAATAATGATGAATTCATTTACCACTTTATAAAAATGTAACATTTTAATACTCCAATTTTAGAATAAGTGCTACCGGTTGTAGTATTTTTCAATTTGATGGTATATTTTGAGGTTTTGGTTTTGATTGTACCAACTGTTAAAAATATGATTTCAAATTATCTAAAATTTTAACGTTTTGAAAAAAAAAGTAATTATGTAACATCATTTTTTAATTTAGGTGTTGATTTTAAGGTTTTTCTGAGCTACGTTCTGATTTTTGAAGGTCGTGTTTGAAAAATGCTATAATTTTGACCCCATTTGAAAAATGGTGCTACCGGTAGCACCACTTTTTGATTTTGGGGTTGCTTTTCATGCTTTTTATGCAAAAATATGGGTTTTTTGGGATAGAGTTCTCATTTTGAGGTCACAATTATCGTTAAGTCAGTAACTTTTTTCATATGCCAAGTATAAAAAATGTGCCTCTAACAATGTATCATACCATGACCAAGGTATACCATGCACAAMCACTACCATGGCATACCTCAAGATTATACCATAAAAACATAATCATAAGACTCAAACTAACACATAGGAATACCACTGATATTGTAGATGACTTGATACACAGTAATATTGGCCTATAGCTTTTCCTTAGTCCTCAACAACTTGGTACTTGCATTTTGCACATTTATCTTATCCTCACACGACTAAGACCTATTACCTAGCGGGGCCTCGCATGATGAGCCCTATACAACCCATGGGGGTGCCTAATAGGAAACTAGTTGTTTGACCTACGGGGGTCAGCTAAACGAGGGTTTTCTCATAAAAACCTTCTTTCCTATGTAAACTTGAAACTCTTGCACTTCTCACTCTTTCACTACCTCATATTTTTTTTCACAAACTAACTAATATATCACTTACTCACATGGAAGATATTCAATAGAATCTGTGTGTGAATGCACTTATGAGTGACTTCTTGAGGTGTATATATAAGTTTTCTAATCTSTTTCCTTAACTTTAGGGATTCCTGAAATTTCTTGTTAAAACCACTTTACCCTTTCATTACTGAATTGCAATCAATTAGGGGATTCTTAACCCATATTTGGGGCTTCCAACTTCATGACCTCATAACTCCTCAACCGTGAGGAGCTATGTGACATTAAAACTACCATTCAAAAAAACATGACGAGGACTATCCATATATGAGTGTGTTACCTGCATTTATATTGTCCTTCATGTCCTTATTCCTCAAACAACTTTGGGATTCATGACCTTATTCTAAACTGACTCATATGAGAGGTAGGAAATTATCTATGTTTCCCAAATAATTGGGTCCATAATTTGTTAATTGGTTGATAGTGACAATATTTCCATTTTGGGGGATGAGCATGGTACAAAATATGGATGAGTCCATGCCATTTATGGAATACATGTAAATGCACCCAAATAGGATACTATAATCTAATGGGGAATCAATGACTTTGATATCAATCACAATCGTCTTTCCCCTGAGCTCGACATGAAAATTTTAGTAGAAGCCTTTTTACTGTGATAGATGATCGTCATATTCCCTGAGAGTGATGGAAGAGGGGATGAGTTCAAGTGATACAAATTGTTTCCATACTGTTTTGGACATGATAAATGTGTAGGATACTTCATTGATGATGCACTGATGGATTTTTCTATTCGTAATATTCACTAGGATATGGAAAGATACTAAAGAGGGGATATGTGGTTCAATGTTATCCATATCAAAGGTAATTAGGTGGGTATCTGATGGGTCAAATTCCCCCAATGTTGAGATCAAGGATTTCCTTTTCGAAGGACAAGTTTGTAGTGTTAGATAATCCAAAATACAATTATCATAGTTTATAAAGTTAGAATAAATTGATTATTAATTTAGAATATTAAATTAATAATCTAGAATATTTGATAAATAAATGTAGACTTTTAGAGATACATTATTGTTGTAAAAGATATGA
>ML845545.1:13174-31146 GCA_009831015.1 Picea engelmannii | reverse complement strand
TACAAATTTTGACAATTTTTTCTTTGTCCCTCCTACCATCTATGATTCACCATAACGTTTTTGTCACATTCTTCCCGATATGCATTGTATCAAACAAATGAGCTATTTTTATCTCCTCGTAGTAGGGAAACCTCATGAATTGAGAGGGATATCATTTCATTCCTCGTGGAAGCCCATTATTAATACCTTCATGTTGATGGCGACCTTCATGAAGCATAAAAGAAATCACAAAAATAGTTATCAAATACGGTAAAATAAATTCAATTATTAAAATAAAATTCAAAACATTTCATGATCTACGATACATAAAGAATTTGAGTACCTTGACGATTTCTATTATATTCCAACCTCCATAGGTGAGATTTCATTCTTCGTGGTTTTAAACTAGACACTTCTTTCCCATTGAAAATATGTTTTTTAGTAGTACGATACCTATGGTTCTTAGGGAGGAGGTGCCTATACTCATCAAACACCACGTTTCCTAAAATTTTTGAATAATGATACTTCATGTTAGGACCACAAACTGGACAGACAAATTTACCCTTTGTTTGAAGACTTGCAACAAATGGATTAATGTCAATTATACGATGAGGTTATTTAAAAATTAAACATGCACCATGATAACATTAAAAGAAAATATAGTATTAAAGAGCAATATTAGAATGCTACATACCACAAAACTGTGTTAGTCCAGGGGAATCATGAATTGTCCATAAAAGTGTTCTACGGAATTTAAATTTCTTCTCCTCGATTGGTTTACATATGTCATACATTGTGATGCCAGCCCATAACTTTAATATCTCGTCGATAAGAGGCTCGATATATACATTCATATATTTAACCTGGTACTTACCTAATTGTTTGAAATTACACATAATTACTATAGGAATGATATCATGTATATATAAGTAAATAAATAAACAAAATATATTATGAAAAAATTGAAACAAATGAAAATGTTACATTCAAAAAATTAATGTAAACAAATACCTGGAACAATCATTGTCAACATTATGTTCTCCCTCTTTATTGACATCCAAGGAGGAATGCTATTGTTGATAACAAAAATAGGCCACATTGAGTAAATATACCTAAGCTCTCTAAATGGATTAACACCATCAACAACCAATGAAATCCTAACATTACGAGGTTCATCTTTGAAATCTACCCATTTTTCCTCAATTTCCCTAAATGCAGAACCATCGACAGGCATTCGAAGAAGACCATCTTCACTTCTGTTACATGCATGGTAATCCATAAATTGTGTTATTCTTTCACACCTGAACAATCGCTGCAAACATGGAATTATGGGAATATGACGAAGAACCTTTCGAGGCACCCTTTTTATAAATTGATCGGTTCAATATCTACTGATAAGACATTGTGGAAATTCTGTTTTCGAATCATGTTGTCCATAATATATAATATGATCATTAGGACATGCATCCATATTTTGATAATCCATTCCAATGTCTTCCATAATGGCATGAAAACCTCGATATGTGCGAGGTAAAATATTTGACGATGGTAACAAAAAATCACCTAACAATCTACAAAATAATAAATAACTAGTTAATGTAAAGAATATTAATCGTAAAAATTGCATTCTTATTTTGCACATTAATTAACACTAAAAACAAATAGAAAAAAAATCAACATTTATGTATAATATGAGATGAAACATATTGCATACCTTAGGATCTATGTCATACGAGTGTTCGACAAATTATCCATTACCTTTAATTTCACTAGCAACAATGTAGCAGAGAGAATATTTTCTCTTTATCCTTCATAAAGTCGTTTATTTGCCTTTTCTAATAGAGGTTCGTCATAAATACCATCATTGTCCCCATCCTCATCCAACTGCGAAAAAAAATCTTGGATCATTTGATTTGTCCCGTCATCTTCTTCCATGGAATCATTAACTTGATTTGTCCTATCATCTTCTTCCATGAGATCCTCCTTTTCTTGATCATGTTCCTCAGCTTGTACAACATCATTTCTACTACTACTTGGTGCAATATTCCATAGAAAGTTAGAGGGCAACTCTAACTTTATAATTACAAACAATCATGCAAAATTAGTGTGTACTATAACAAACATTCAAACAATATATATACATATAGATAAAATTTTATATAAAATTGACAATATAAAAAAAGATAATGAATATATAGCTAATTACCATAGGACAATATTCATTCGATCTGCCATCAATCTGCCCATATTTCCTACAATGTTTGGTATATATTGCTACTAAAATTCTTATGGGATGTATGAGGAAACATTTTTTGCAAGGGAAATAACATCTACCATCACCCTTTTCACGCACTTTACTTTTTTCCCCACCTCTAATTATATTCCATGACATTCTTCTGCACAACTTCCGCACAAAAATACCCTTTCAGAACCATTGTTGTTATAGAAAGATTGTCACAACATCTTTAAATCGTAAAATATTTATAGGTCATTGTCATCGCAATTGTGACGAATAGTCACCTATAAATATAACAAATAACTAGTTATATTTAGGTCACTTTGTCAAAGAGTATAATGATTATAACTGTCATATCATCGCTCTTGCGATGAAAGTTGACCAAATCAATTTAGACTTTGTCAAAAAGTATAACAATCAATATGGATAGTATCAAAGCGTGTAACGATGAATAGTTAGCGTCGCTCTTGTGACGGATACACGTGTTCATAGAAATAGAGACGATAGTCCACTATCTTCATGATCGTCTCAAAACAGATGAAAGTTTGATTCCATTGAGAGAGCGACGAATACGGGCTAGATTTATAGCAAAATTGAAAAATTGAACTTTTTCTCTTGAATTTTGCAACGAAAGGGTACTTTCTTCGCAAGTAGTTGTCGTAAATTTTTCAATATGTAGTAGTGAACAAGATTGGAACTACTAGGGCCAGGATGATTTGGTCCTCCAGGTGAAGGTGGAGGAGGAACATAAGGCCCTCCAGAGAGAACCTAGGTAGATGTAGGAACAAAATGGGCAACAACATTATACCCAGGAGGAACAAAAATTCTAGACCCTCCTAATGGATTCTGAGCGAGAATAGGAATGGAAGTATTCAAAGCGTTATACCCAGGGGGAAGTGACATATTCGGTCTAAGCGGAAGTGGGGCTCCAATAGGAGCTTGAGTGATAACCACATTTCTAGTAGAAACAATCATAGCTTGTGGGACCATGGTAGAGTGGCAATCTGGAGAGGAAGAATTGAGTGAGAACCAATCAACAATTGGTCTGAAATTGTGATGACATTACCAGTTGTGCCAGTAAAATGATCTAAAGGTACTATATAGGTAACAAACGTCTCAGACATTTGCGATGCCATAGGTTGATTAGGACTCATTCCTAGTGTGTCAAAAATATCGTGTCTTGAGATAGGATTAAAAATTATGGCACTATGAACCGGGGTTCTAAATGATTCACTTTGAAAAATTGGATCGTCTACTCCAGGCTCTGCGTTAGGTCCAGTAGGTACTTCAATATTTTCTCCAACAACAAGTTCTCCTGATGAGTTCATCTGGAGAAAATGTGGATCTTGTCTAACACTAAATAACTAATTTATGAGAAGTCTGAATGCCTCCAAAGAATAAGAAATAATTTTGAATTTCTTTAAAGAATGTAAACTTCCAATCTCAGAGGCTACTTTGTTATTGAATACTCCCTCAGGACAGCCCTCTAGTGAGTTAGGAATCAAAGGGAGGTAACCCTTGCATCCTACATGAACGTTGAAGGTCGATGTTGGCCACACCAAATAAAGAACGAAACAAATCTATGGCCAACTAGAGAAACAAACAACACTCACTAATAAAATCTAGAAATCAAACCAAGCAAACAAACCTTCTTGTTTCAAAGTGTTGGTTGTGGAGCCTGATTATCTTCCTAATTCATAGGTCCTTTCTTTCAGCCGTGTTTATACCCCATGAAGACTTTACACCCCAGAAGTATGTACACTCTTCCACGCGGGGGAGTGTAGAGGGGGGGTACCCCCTCTACGAGGTCCAGGGGGGCTATCCGCCCGACTGGGGGGTTCAGGGGCGAAGCCCCCAAAGGAAAAATTGCCTTGTAAATGTATATTGTAATTTCATTGTAAATCTGGACCGTTCATTATAAGGTCATAGATCTAACGGTAGAAATTATGTTAAGGTTTTTTTCCCTAGAAGGCAACCCTCTATTATGAGGGAAATGTATTGCGGCTATGCATTATGGCGAGTATTGTATTCTGAGAGAGGATACTGTGAGAGAAAGAAGAGGAAGTTATAGTGGGTTTTTTTGTAGGTTGTATCCCTTCATTTGCCAGATAATAATAAAGGAAGGACCTGGCAATTTCTCTAGTGGATGTAGCCCACACTGGGTGAACCACGTAAATCTGTGTCTCTATTGTATTGTGTATCTTCTGTGTTTTGTTTCCACATTTGTTTTATTTTATTTCTCTGTGGTCCTATTTTTCTAACACGAAGTCACTAGTTGGTGATGAAATCCAATGTCATGAAATCAAGACAAGAAGGGGTTGGGATAGAGTGGGTGGAAAATTTACGTTGATGACCTGCTTAACGGACTTACACCTTGGTGAAAGATCCCACACATAATTGTGGGTATACCCTCCAAGGAGCCTGAGTGATTTTGGCCAACGTCGATTCTAGGTACCGTGAAGACTTTCCCCTCCACAGTCACCTTGTGTAAAGACCCTAAAGACATAGGCTACTAAGGTTACCAATTATGACAATGATGCATGGGGAAACAATCGACAGTCTAATCCATGTGCAAAGGCAAGGTATCTAGCCCGAAATCAACTCGAGAAGCTCCCACACATAATCGTGGGTATAACCTTAAGTGACCCCCAATAATACACGCAATCTCTACACTAAAACCGACAAAGCAGGGTGAGTAACGCTTCCAATTCTAATGCGACCTCATGATTGACCCTTGTGTTAGAAGGGCCTCCCAAGACAAAATGTAGCAAGTGGATTTGAACTCTCCCTATCACAAGATACTATTGTGTGTTTTGATGCTTTGGAGAGTGTTCCTTACAACCTATTCCAAAGTGTTATCCTAGCTAATGTTGGTGAAGAGAATTTCTAGAAAATAAAAGTTGCTAATAAATTTTAAAATTACGTTGTGTTTTAAAGGTTGTTATTTACTCAAAAGGGAGATGGAAATGAAACTGATGACGTTGTGACCTTGACCCAATAAAATGCAAGAAGAGATGAATATGAAATCTTTCAATTCAATGAACTCTAATTACAGTAGGGAAAAGGTATTTATTTTTGAAGTACAAAAGTTACGAATCAAAATTTCTCAATTTCGAATGACCAAAATTCCAAATAATCATAAGCCACAAAATTTTCCAATTTTCTCTCTTAACAAATATTTCAAATGCGAGAATTTTCTTGTGAACAATTACTAAAAATAATAAGTGACTTCAGTTCTTTCTTTCTCAATTTAGATCAGAGATGTAATGAAGAAAAATAAATCGTAATCCAAGAAAATCAAGACATTTTCAACACAATTCCCAAATCAAAACCCATAATATACACAAAAATGAAGATGATAGGAAAGCCTCTTGTTAAATACAAACAAAAATGTCTCTCATTCAATAAACAATCTAGAAAGTAAAATCAATCCAAAACTCTAAACAAATCAAAGACCCTTTGTCAAACAAGCACTCGGATCAAGATCTAGAGATTATACCCTTGTGACAAGAATCAAAAGAAAAACTTGCAAAATTTATAAATAAAGACTTTCAATTCCTGAAAAACAATCAAACACAATATTTAAACTTATAAAACAATCAATCACTAGTATCAGAAGTTCATCCCAAGAAATTGGGGCAAAACTAGGTGGAAAAAAGAAAAATTGGCTCTTCCAACAATTCCTACAAGAATCGTTGTAGGCTGACAGTGGAGCACAATGCAATGATCTAAGTTCACCGCAGGCTACCAATAGGGCACAATGCATTGTCGTCACACTGGTTTGCACCAACAGGGTGCGATGTCAGAGGGTCATCGCAAGCTATCTATATAGTACAGTGCGACGATCTCTGTAACTAAGGAAAAAATGGAAGAAAGACAAAAAATCTAACTGAACTTTCAGACCCAGGGAGTCCAGATGGATCACCCACAGACTTAGAGAATGAATTTAATCAAAAGAAGGCAGGCTAAAATAAAATAAGAGGCAAAAAACCTAAATAAATTTGTACCCCCAGTATGGTCACCAATTTTGTTATTGGATTAATCGGTAAGTGCAGACACAAATAGATCTCCCTAGATCCCACTGGAAACTATAACAAAACATAACAGAATGCACACTTTGCCTTAAACTTCATCATCATATAAACTAGTTTAATGAGTTACAAGAGACATAGCTTTTAAATAACGCTTGTCCTTGCTAGTGTCGTCTTTGTAGCTCCTTCCTTGAGTTTGCAGAATAGCAAGCCTGTCCAAGAGTCACAAACCAACAAAGAAGAGGAACACAGATCTATATATTCTAATGAATTCTATGTATATGATCAAGGAATTATACAATAGAAGACAAGATGCTTATTTAGGGAAGAAATGCATTATTGTATTAAGTGAATAGAAAGTGGAGAATACAACCCATGCCTTGATGTTTCAAGGTCCCATTTCGATGGCTCTTTGCTTCAACACACACACCTTTTCTCCAAATGACTTGAATGAAGAAGATCCACAATTTGACTTGAAGAACTAAAGCAAAGCTCTCAAGCACAATTTGAAGCAGAACTCTCCATACAAATCTTAGCCTATTCAACCATATCCTTTTCCATGAGACATCCCTCTTTATATAGTGTGAAAGAGAGATGGATGAGGAGATTAGGATGATCCCACCAAATTAGATAAGCGAGTAAGATCCAAACCGATCAGAGGCCACCTCATCTTCTAGAAGATCCCCTTCTAGAACATTCATGAAATTTGACTTTTCCCAAGATTTAAGCATCATCGCACTCTACATGCTTAGTAGCATGTGATGACATCGCAGCCTAAGTATAGTGTAGGATGCAATGATCAAGAATTGTCGCACCCTATGTATTTAGTAGGGTGCGACGACCTTCCTTCATATGGTTTTTGGCAGAGAAAAGTAAATCACTTTTCCCATGGAGAAAGCCTCTTTAATATTTTTTAGGGAACATGCACACATGTTGTCAGGTGATTACTGAGGTGACCAAAATAATGTGTAACATGGTCTTTCACAAACTCTCTAAATATTATACAAGGATGCGAGATAAGTTGTTGACTTTGGAAGAGTTGGTAGTTTCCTTTTCAAATATGTCTAAGGATAAGTCATCTAGATTAGAAAAAAAAATTGTGCGAATATTATAACACAACTTGGGAATTTGTTGAGTTATATCTCCTTTAGAAGAAGAAATTATAAAGGAATCTTAAGGAGAGCTCATAAAAAAATGGAATCATATATTTCATCCCAAATCCTAGGAAACCTGAAACTATAATTAGTTGGAGATCAATCACCCTCCACAATGATTCTAGCGAAATGCTTATCCATGTGAGTCAAACACATCCACTCCAAAAGAGTTTGTCTAGAACATACAAGATTCACTAGGGGGGAATTTATTTTAGATGATATCATCATGATATTTGAAGTAACACATTGGGATAGATGTTCAAGATATGACACATTGTTCATCAAAATAGAATTTGAGGCATCCTATGATACAATCAACTAGCCCTTCATTTTGGCAATGAGTAAGGCTTTAGGATTTGGACCCCTTTTCCTTGGCATTGAAGTAACGTGCATATCCATCAACATATGCAAATACAATGAAGTGGGGACATTTTAATCTATTTTTCAACATCACTTGTTTACTCTTGCTTTATGTAATGCTAGTTGAGAATTTGAGGTACCAAATATCTCATAGGCTGGTTCAAGATTTAATCAATTGAATTCTTGTCCCTAAATAAGAAGTTGGGAGTTCAACATCCTCAAGCTCAAATCACTACTCAAGAAAATGATGAATTAGATGGAGGATGAATTCAATTTCTTCACAAGAATGCCATTAGGTCCATTGTAGCCTAAAAGGATCAACCTAATAAATTGATAATTTATAATGTTACTCAAACTTTCAACAACCCACAACCTAAAATGTTGAGAAGAAGATGGTGTGGCACTACTAAAAAAATGCCTTGGATATTGTAATATGAGAGAAAATTTCCACCCCCTGTAGCATATAGATTTTTCACTTTACAACTCACATTTTCCTACTCACTAAGGATGTCAAAATGTGACCCTCTTATGTGTTGTGTCCATGTGTGACTAGCTTAGTGATGACACAATATATCTCTATTGTCCTTTTGTTATGGACCACCTTGTTTGAGTCCCCTTACCTTAGACTAGATGTATGACCTCTTAGGGACATCTAGTACTTAGGAAGGGTCTTTAATATAATTAATATATATATATATATATATATATATATATATAATAAAAAAACTAAACAAATACAATAAAACTAAACCAAAACAACTAAAACCAAATTTCAATATTGAAGTCGTCCCCTCTCCCATTCATGAGACGTAGCAGAGTAGAAGCCAGCGCCAAGAATCCAGAGTAGAGGATACTAGGGCATGCTACTACTCGTGAGCTGGAGGGAAGCCAACGCTGAGAAGCTAGAGTAAAGGAGACTAGGGCACGCTATGACTCATGAGCTGGAGGGAACGCCAGAGAAGGAAGGAGACACAGAATTAGGAAGGGAACTGGGCAAGATAGATCACAAGCAGGGTTACAAAGGAGAGAGAGATCACAAGCAGGGTTACGAAGGAGAGATAGCTCGCGGAGGGCACCATCTGGGAGAGAGAGCTTGAGGGCAAGGTTAGGAAGGAGACATAGCTCATGGAGGGCACCGGGAGAGAGAACTTGAGGGAAATGTAGGGCGAAGAGAGGGTAGTAGTGAGTAATGGATGAATAGAAATATTTAATGGCATTCATAAATAAATGAATCTACCAATTATATCTCATACGCAAGCGGATAAATCATAATAAATCATACGCAAGGGAAGGGAAGTGAAGGGTTGCGATGACACGCACCCTGAGGATAGCCACATCACATGTGAGTAAAATTCTTCTGCATCGTTTAGCCCATGTGTCTATCTGTTGGAGTCATAGCCTTAATAACATCTCCCTTCGCATGTTATAAGAGCGTTCCAAATTGATAAATACAAAAACACTGGGAGTGGAGTGAGTAATAGCAAGAAACAAACCATCAAGCAAAACTATTGGTTCTAAAATGGAGAGAAGGATGAGAGTGGGATCAGTTCTTCTTACATTGTGTAATTTTTAAACCTATGAAGTAAAGCAATGCATATAGATTCTTAAGAAAAACAAAATTTAATCAATAGATCATTCACATAGTACACAGAGATTTATAGCGGAAACCCTCAACCGGGAAAACCTTTCTTATATTCATTATATCGAATTTCACCATTCACTATACAATATATACAATGTTTTTAGGTATTCCATAGATACCAAAACACTAATCCCTAAAACCGGGATTATTTTTAGTAAACTGCTAAAAATAGCAAAATCCACTAAAAATAGCAAAAACTACCCAAAAAAACATTTTGGGGTGTTGCGCATAACCAGGGGGGGCATACTTTCCCCCCCTTGGGACCCCCCTAGGAAAGCACTTGGCGCACACAACACAAACAAAGCACTACTACGAGGGATCATCAGACGCAATTGTTGAATCTGAGGCGCCCACACACACACATGCAAAGAATATAACACATACCCAACATTCTCCCAGTTATTGTTTTCTTTGCATCCAGGGGTCCCAATATTATATAGTCAACAATCCAGGATAGCAATGCCCATTGTTACTCTACACTAGGAGAAATTTTTTGTGCTTACAGACTTTGTCAATGAATCTGCAACATTCTTCAAAGTGTCAACCTTTTCTAGCAACACTTTCTTTTCCTCAATCATGTCTCTCACAAAGTGATACTGAACATCAATTTGCTTTGTCTTTGAATGATAAGCTAGGTTCTTTTCCAGGAAGATTGCACTCTGACTGTCACAATATAATCTCATTGCTTGTTGTACCAACCCAATATGTGCACACAATCTTTGTAACCATATTGCTTCCTTCCTTGCATGAGTGGCTGCCATGTATTCAGCTTCTATAGTTGAGAGTGCCACTACAGCATGTCTTTTGCTCATCCAACTGATTGCTCCTCCAATTAGGCTAAACACATACCCACTTGTAGAACTTCTGCTATCCAGATCTCTAGCCTAGTCTGCATCAACAAAGCCATGTATGTCCACCACTCTTTCCAATCCTGGTCTTCCTTGGTAGCACAATCCATAATTGGTAGTGCCACGCAAATACCTGAAGACCCTATTTACTGTTGTCCAATGATCCTTTCATGGTTTTGACATATACCTACTCAAAACTCCCACTGCATGTGAAATGTCTGGTCTAGTACAGACTGTTGCATACAAAAAACTGCCAACTGCATTGGCATATGGAACATGGGACATGTCCTCTTCTTCTTCCTGTGTCTTGGGACACTAATCTGTGAATAACTTTACACCTATAGGAATAGGAACCTTGACTGGTTTACTTCCATGCATATTAAACCTCTGCAATATCATCTTAACATATTTTCTCCGATTCAACCAGAGTTTCCTATTTACATGATCTCTTTTAATCTCCATTCCCAAAATGAAGTTAGCAACATCGAGATCCTTCATGTCAAATTTGGAGGATAGCTGTGATTTCACCTCCTTGATAACATCCATGTTATTTCCTACCAACAACATGTCATCAACATACAACACTACATAAATGAAGTGATTACCAACCTGTTTGGAATATACACAATGATCATCCCTACTTCTTACAAATCCCAATCCAAGGTTGTGTGTGTCAAAATTTTGGTACCACATCCTAGGTGATTGCTTCAAACCATATAGTGACTTATTTAGCTTACAGACCATCTCTTTCTTTCCCTTCACTACAAAGCCTTATGGCCTCTTCATGTAGATTTCTTCTTCCAGATCCCCATGTAGGAATGCTATCTTCACATCCATATGTTCCACTTCAAGATCAAAAGCAGTAGCAATAGATAAAAGAAATCTAATAGAAGTTAACTTAGCAATAGGAGAAAAAATCTCACAAAAGTCAATTCCCTCTACCTGGGAATAACCTTTTGCTACTAACCGAGCTTTGTATTTCTCCACTTTACCTTGTGCATTAAACTTCTTCTTGAACAACCATTTGCTACCAACAGGTTTTCTTCCAGCTGGAAAATCAACTATATCTCATGCCTCACTCTTATCCAAGGCATCCATTTCTTCAACCATGGTCTTCTTCTAGAGTTTACTATCCTATGAATTCACTGCTTCCCTGACAGTTCTGGGATCATCATCAGTAATAGATAAAGCAAAATTGGAATGAAAATCAAGTGGACTATACCTTTCTGGTTGCCTTCTATCTCTCACTGATCTCCTCAATACTAAGGTATGAGGTTCTTCTTCTTCTTCTTCTTCTTCTTCTTCTTCTTCTTCTTCTTCTACTTCCTCTTCTTCAAATGATTCAGATTTTGCATCATCCAAATCAAGATCTATTTTCTCAGGCTTGTCTTGCATTCGTAGGAATTCTTGTTTGGACACATCTTTTACCTCTTTGAAAACAATATCTTGACTGTAAAAAGTTGTCTTGGTTTCTAGGTTCCAAAGCTTATAACCTTTCACACCATCTTTATAACCAATAAAGATACACTTTTTAGCCTTTTTATCCAGCTTACTTATATTTTCCTTTGGAACATGTACAGAAGCATCACAACCAAACACTCTAAGATGTTGAAGAGAGGGTTTCTTTCCAAACCATACCTCGTGTGGAGTTTTATCATCCAACGCTAATGAAGGTGATCGATTGACTAGGTAACATGTTGTACCCACTGCCTCTACCCAGAATTCTTGTCCTAACCCAACACCGCTGAGCATGCTCCTTGTTTTTTCCATCAGTGTCATGTTCATCCTTTCTGCAACTCCATTTTGTTGAGGAGTGTATGGAGTAGTCTTTTGCCTTGCTATATCACACTTCTTACAAAATTATTTGAATTCATTTCCGTAGAATTCTCCACCATTATATGTTTTCAATACCTTTATTTTCTTCTCTGTCTGATTTTCTACCAGAGCCTTAAACTCTTTAAATTTATCAAATACCTCGGATTTCTTTCTAAGAAAATAAATCCATGTGTTCCTTGAAAAATTATCTATGAATGAAACATAATACACAGATTTACCTAGGGATGGAACAGGAATAGGTCCAAACACATCACTGTGTATCAACTCTAAGATCTCCTTTTCTCTTGTAGCACTAGGTGGGAATCTTACTCGATTCTTTTTACCATATACACAATGTTCACAGAAATCAAAATCTAGAGTGTAATTAGACATACCTTCAACCATACCTTTACCGTGTAGTGTTCGCAGGCCCTTTTCTCCAATATGCCCTAGTATTTGATGCCACAGCATGGTCTTCTTTTCTGGGACAATATTGGTCTTGTCTCCTTCATTTCTTTTCCCAGGGACAACAGAACTATTACACCCATTAGTATAAGTTCTTCCCAACAACTTGTATAGAGTTCCACAACGAACTCCCCTCATCAACACCATTTCTCCTCGTACCATCTTGCAAGTGCCCTTTCCAAATACAGTATCCACTCCTACATCTTCCATATTGCTTACAAATATTAAGATCCTGGCTAGTTTTAGAATGTGAAGAACCCCAGGGAGAGTTCTAATCCTTCCGTATTTTAGTAGAAACTTAACTCTTCCACGTCCCAAGATTTTTGCTGTTGATTCATCTCCTAGGAATACATCACCACCATCGTATTTCTCATATTCAGAGAACCACTCCCTGTGAGGATTCATATGGTATGACGCACCTGAGTCAATCAACCATACATCATGATTTGCATGTGTACTTGTAGATGCTAGGTAAACATCACCTCCTTCTTCAGTGGAGGTTTTCACCTCTATGGAAGAGGTACTATCAGATCCCTTTGGTTTATCAACCTTCTTAGACTTGCACTCTTAAATATAATGCCCTGTTTTACCACACTTCTATAATTTCCTCAAAGATTTTTTTGGAGACTTAGATCTACCTGTAGACTTAGATCTCCCCCCCCCCGAAGGTTTACCAGGATTCATGTCTTGGGTATGACCTCTTACAAATAAAGCATCTGTGCTATGACTATCCATGCTTTTCCACCTCATCTCTTCAGATAACAAGGATGAAACTACATCCTCATACTTCAATGTAGATTGAGTAGTACTACCAATTGCTACAACTAGATTATCCCAAGAGTCTGGAAAAGAACATAACAAAGTAATCCACTTATCTTCTTCTGCAATCATAATATTAACAAAGACAAGTTGACTTACCAGAGTATTAAAGGCATTTAGATGTTTTGTCATAGAATCTCCATCTTCCATCCTAAGATGATACAACTTCTTTCAAAGAAACAACTTGTTTACCAGGGACTTTGATTGATACAAATTCCCCAAATTATCCCATAGTTCCTTGGTTGTAGATTCTCCCGAGACATTCAACAAAACTGAATTTTCCAGGCAGAGTCGAATAGTACTCCTTGCTCTTCTTTCCAACTTCTCCTAATCTTCCTTCGACATACCAGTAGGTGGTGTACTAGTAGTTTGTGAACTAGTAGGTTGTGTACCAGTCGTCTATGTGCCAGTAGACTGCGTACCAATTGGTCGTGTACCAGGATCCACAACGATCCATTATTCTTTGTCTACAAGAAGGTCCTCCATCTTCAGCTTCCATAGCTCAAAGTTTTTACCGTTGAACTTCTCTATCTCGATTCTAGAAGAACTTTCCATTCCTCTTTCTGCACTCAAATCACCACTGCAAAATCTTCCACTAAACCCAGGTTTATCATAGACCCAAGATAAACTTGATCTATCAAAACCAAGCCAAACCCTCAAAAACAAAGGCGTCCCTCTAAAGCCAAAAACGAGCTCTGATACCCCATGTAATTTTTAAACCTGTGAAGTAAAGCAATGCATATAGATTCTTAAGCAAAACAAAATTTAATCAATGGCTCATTCACATAGTACACATAAATTTATACCGAAAAACCCTCAATCAGGAATATCTTTCTTATATTCATTATATCGAATTTCACCATTCACTATACAATATATACAATTTTTTTAGGTATTCCATAGATACCAAAACCCTAATCCCTAAAATCAGGATTATTTTTAGTAAACCGCTAAAAATAGCAAAAACTGCCCAAAAAAAAAATTTGGGGCACTGCGTGTAACCAAGGGGGGCATAACTGCCCCCCCTAGGACCCCCCTAGGAAAGCGCCTGGGACACACGACACATACAGAGCACTACTATGAGGGATCATCAAACATAGTTGTCGAATCTGACGCACCCACATACACACATGCAAAGAATATAACACATACCCAACACGTTGTACCTTTCATTTCTTCTTATTTAGCTATCCTTTATAGCTTCCCAATGAAGAAGAGGTGGTCATTTTGGAGAAAAGGAGGAGCGTAGACATGACGAGATATCATCATCATGTGTGAGGTTGTGGCATCTAAGCGCCCGTGAACCGTCTGAGTCCGAGTCGATAAGATCAGAAGGTGACACCTTCGAGTTGTCCACCGAAGAAGACAAGGAGGAATTAGAGTGCACATGCATTGCCTTCTTACAAAAAACGATCAAAAGCAATGCCATCTCGTTGCCCCAATATCCCAACACCCCTTTGTTGCTTTATATTGAGCGAGGTAGGCTAACATGTTTGTGTATGTCACATGATTCCCTAAAATTCTTATTATAATTGCTAGTATATGTGCAAGTCCCTAAAATTCTTATTATAATTGCTAGTATATGTGTAGGTCAAGGCGTACTCAAAATTTTTTTATTGGGGTGTCTGGAGACTTTCAGAGGGCATTCCTCGTTTCAAGGGAGATCAGGGTGCAGATCAGAGAGACGATCGAAGGAAGAGGAAGAGGACTCAAGTCAGAAGGTGAGGCGAGTGAGGAGAGGAGATGTAAGAGCGATATTTGCAAGAGCAGCCTACTGGTTGTACAACGATGGCAATGAGCCTCTCCAAATTGTAGGGATTGCTGACACCTCCAACCCTATAAATCAGGGCCGCAGGAGTTACCGTGTAAGCATCCCGACCAATTAACTAATAATCATCTTCAACTAGATTATAAATTATTTTATTTCTTTTATAGTTGATTGACTGGGTAGAGATGTATACATGTACAACCCTACCCTCTGGCTAGGCCAGGGTCATCATCTCGTAGTCCTCGTGAGGAGGGACAGGGAGAGGGAAGAGGAATTGGGGGAATATTTTTGCAAGGTTTAGCACGCGCACTTTGGATGAAATGTTGGGAGTGGAGTTTGAAACCAAGGTTTGAGATTCGAGAAGTCTGAAGTCCAAAATTTCGAATCGACCATAGTCGTCGATCGAGGAGTGGGAGATATGGACCGTTGATACCAAGGAATAGATCTCAGTCGTCCATCGGGAAGCACCTTCAAGAAAACATTCCCAAAACATCTTTTAGAACACACTAAGGTCGTTATGAGTTTTTGGTTATTCCATTTGGACTTACTAATGCACCTTAAACATTTCAAATATTGATGAATTATATTTTCAATCCCTTTCTTAGAAAATTTGTGTTAGTATTTTTTGATGAAAAACTAATCTACAACAAATCTTGGGAAGACCATGTACACCATGTTGACAGAGAATTACAACTATTGGAAGAGAAATAAATTTATGTAAAACCTTCGAAGTGTGCCTTCCTTTGGGGTTCAAGAAGTGGAATATTTGGGTCATATTGTATCTCATGAAGGTGTAAAATTGGACCCCAACAAAATTAAAGCTATCAGGGAATGACCAATTCCAAAAACCTTGAAGAAACTTAGAGGATTTTTAGGATTGATAGGATATCACCGTAATTTTGTCAAGAAATATGGTCAAATAACAACTCATCTAAAATATTATTAAAGAAGAAAGCATTTTCTTGGACTGAAGCAACAACCAAATATTTTGAAAATATTAAGGAGGCTCTGTGTACAACTCTTGTCTTGACCACACCTAACTTCAAAAAAACATTTATTGTGAAGTGTGATGCCTCAGGCCATGGAATTATTGCATTTTTAATGCAACAAGGAAGGTCCCTTGGCTTTGGAAGTAGCCAACTTAAAGGAAAAAAATAACTCAAACCCATTTATGAAAAACAAATGTTGGCCACATTGCATACAGTTATGAAATGACACCCTTACCTAACAGGATAGAATGGAAGCAAGATCATTCAACAACTACAAGAGGACTCCAGTTGATTAGATAATTTTGTATGGAAGAATGATTTTCTATGTTATCATGATTGCTTATATTTATGTAAGAATTCCCAACTCAAACATAAGGTCCTTCTAGAATTGATTCAGGATTCTTGAAAATGAACCACAGGATCAAGAAGGATTTTGTTTGGGAAGGTCTTAAAACTAATGTCAATTTTTTTTGTCTGAATGTTTGGTCTACCAGAAAAATAAGGGAAAGACAATCAAGACACTAGGTCTCATACAACCATTAGGTATACCAAGTCAACATTGGAAAGAAGTTTCAATGGATTTTAATACAGGTTTACCCAAATCCAAAGGAAATACTGCCATCATGGTAGTAGTGGATAGAATGAAAAAGTATGCCCATTTTTTCTCTATTTCTCATCCTTTTAAATAAAGTACAATAGCCACATCATTCATGGAAACCGTTCAAAAGCTACATGGAGTCCCCAAGATTATTGTAAGTGAAAAAGATCCAATTTTCACTGGAAATTTTTGGATTGAATTATTTTATTATTTGAGTACTCAATTGGCTCACAACTCCTCTTACCATTCTCAATCCAATGGAAAAATGAGATTGTGAATAAATGTATAGAAGTATTTCTTTATTGATTTGCATATGATAAACATACACAATGGGTCAAGTGGTTGTGCTTGGTAGAATGGGGGTGCAACACATCATCCCATACTGAATAAAAAATGTCCCCATTTTTGGCACTATATGAATATCATCCTCCATCCATTACATCACCCTTGAAATGGAATAAACATGTTCAATAAGTGGAGGACTAGATAGGGTACCAACAAGAGGTTCTCAAACTATTGAAGGAAAAATTGGTTATATCACAAAATAGGATGAAACAACAAGTATATCGACATTGCAGTGAAAGGGAATTTGAAGTGGGGGATTGGGTATCTTTGAGGCTGCAACCATATAAATAGATGTCCCTCAAGCAACAAAATAATGACAATAAATTAGCACCCAAATATTATGCCCCCTATAAGGTTTTGAAAAGGATTGGAAGTATGGCTTACAAATTGGAGTTGCCTCCATATTCACATGTACATCCATTCTTCCATGCTTTTTGCTTAAAGAAGGTGATCGTAAATAAGATATCAGTTCAAACTATTTTACCAGAGATTAATGAAGAAGGGAAAATCATACTAGAACTAGAAACAATCCTTGAAACAAGGATTAAGTAGGTGAGAAATCGAACAATCACAGTGTACTTCATCTAATGGAAGAACCTACTAGTGGAAGAGGCGACATGGGAAGATGAGTTCTTGTAGAAACACTAGTGGTTAGTAAAGTGTTGAGGAAAAAACTTGTTTGAAGGGGAGCGGCATGTTCATCTCTATACAAATCCTCATGTTATGTATAAAACCCCTTATTAATCCCTATATATTGAACTCAAGTAGATCAACATTGCAGTGAAAGGGAATTTGAAGTGGGGCATTGGGTATCTTTGAGGATACAACCATATAAACATATGTCCCTCAAGCAACAAAAGAAGGACAGTAAATTATCACCCAAATATTATGCCCCCTATAAGGTTTTGCAAAGGATTGGAAGT
>ML845544.1:54598-66875 GCA_009831015.1 Picea engelmannii | reverse complement strand
GCAATGGATACCATTGCTTGCTAAGGAGAGAGGATTGATCCAGGTGGATATCAGTGTCCACCCATCTATTCCATTGGCTCGAAAAATAGTTTTCCACCTTGGCAGTTTTTCGACAGTTTTGAGGCCCTAAACGACGTTTTTGGGAGATTTAGGCCCAGGTGATTGACAAAGACACTGACTTTGGTCATTTAAAAATCGTTCTTCTCTATTAGACCTTTCCAATGGGCTATCGTGTGCCTAAAATGGAGATCGTATGAAAAAAGTTACGACCACAGGAAGTTGATGTACTAATTTACCCAAACGGGGCCCACATGACTTTTGGCGCTTCATCTCCTAGTGTTAGGTTTTTGTATGTATAGGGTTTTTGACATTCCTATTTATTGTAAAAAGGCCTTCAAAGCCTCATTGTAATCATCTTCTTTTGAATGAGCGCAATCGTCACATCTCTTCTCAAAGATAAGCCGCCACCATTCCAACAAGCTTGTTTTCCGCTGCATTTTACAGTTTCAGTTTATTTCCTTATTGAATAGAAAACCAGTTTTATTGTATCTCTATTCTTCTTTGTTAAGCATATTTTAATAATCCGTATTCATTTAGTTCTACTCATAAAATCCGGATCACACACTCAACAACAAAATTTGAACAATATCCCAGAATTGTGGATCTCAAACCACTCACAAGCTAAAACTAAACTCTCATACAACAAACCTAGAACAATGCAATAACAACATTCTATCTTGATAATATTCTAGATGTTCTAATTTCAACATTATTCCAACATAAATATCCCTGAAAAAGAAAAAGAAAACTAAAACTTTTAGTGTGTGGCTTCTAGAATCATTGTTCCGCATTAAATTCCAAATGAAAGGAAGGTGACCCGACGGACTGGTTTATTCCTCTGATGGAATAGCACACTGCAGGGGTTTATTTTACAAAAAGTGTCACTACTACATACAAGGGTTTGAAAAAATAAATGATTTGATTGTTAAGTTCCCCAAAAATTGTGTATAGTCTTAAATATTGTCTTTTAGCGAGAGTCTTAAATTAAGATAATAAAAATGAGTCTTAAATTAAGATAATAAAAACGTGAGTCTTAAATTTAGATAATAAAAATATTCTTATGTGAAGACACATATAAAATGTAATTCGTTTTTATCTTTCTAGAGACTGTCTTATTTTTGTTATGATAGAAATTTCAAATGATATAGAAAACAAGTGTTGCATGGCATCATAGTCCCTGGCAGGTTGGAATGGGAATAAATGCGACTGAGTACAGACACGTGGGTATCAAGTTGAAGTACATGTGGTATCCATGCAGAATATAGTATTCCCGAATTAGTTTAATTTGAAATTGATCAAAAATTATTAATGTATGGTACATCAACACAGGTAAAATTATTAATGTCTGGTACATCAACAAAGGTTCCTAGTATCTAAGTTTGGTAGTACAGGAAAGATTTAAAAGGAGCCTGGACAAAAAAAATATAGTGTATTATAATAAAAAGGTTCCTAGTAAGAACGTTTGTTACATCAACATTTAAAAGGTTCTTGGACACAAAAAATTTAGCATAGAATAGAATAGTAATAATGTCTATTACATAGGTTCGTGGACAAAAACACAAAAAAAATAGCATTTCCAAATTAGTTTTCTTTAAAATAAGGGCTCCTTGACACAAAATAAATTGAAAATTATCAAATTATAGGTTCCTGGACACCATAAATTTAGCATACAATAGAATAGCAACAACGTCCTACAATAAAGGCTCACCATAAATTTAAGATACTATAGAATAGTAACAGTGTTGTGAAAAAACATTTAAAAGGTTCTTCGACTCACAAAATTTAGCATAGAATAGAATAGTAATAATGTCTGTTACATAGGTTCACAGAAAAAAATACAAACCCAAATTATTTTTCTTTAAAACAAGGGCTCTTGGACACAACATAAATTGAAATTTATGAAAGCAAAGGTTCCTGGACAACATAAATATAGCATACAATAGAATACTAACAACATCGTGAAACAAAGGCATTTCCGAATTAGTGTTCTTAGAAAGTAATAATGTCTGTTAGATCAACAAAGGTTCCTAGAGAAAAAAATTTAGCATGCAAAAGGACACAAAAAAATATAGCATTCCCGAATCAGTTTTCTTTGAAATTTATCAAAAAATTAATAATGTATATTACATATTTCTGGAAATTACATCAACATTAAAAAGAATACAATAGAATAGTAATAACATCTTGAAATTTATCAAATTATATGTTCCTGGACACCAAAAATTTGGCATACAATAGAATAGAAACAACGTCATGCAACAAAGGCATTACCGAATTAGTTTTGTTTGAAAGTAGCAACGTCTGTTACATCGCCAAAGGTTTTTGGACAAAAGAAAATTATCATAGAATAGGACACAAAAAATGTAGCATTCCCGAATTAGTTTTCTTTGGAACAAACTACAAAGGTTCCTGGACACCCAAAATTTAGCATACAATAAAGGCATTCCCAAATTAGTTTTCTTTGGAACAAACTACAAAGGTTTCTGGACACCCAAAATTTAGCATACAATAAAGGCATTTCTGAATCAATTTTCTTTAAAATTTATCAAAAATTAATAACGTTTGTTACATATTTCTGGAAATTTAAATGTGTTTGTCATATAGACTGGGATTGGGGCTCCCGCGGACCATAAAAATAAATAAGCACAAGAATTAGGAATGTCGAAAGAAGAAGTGTGCGGTGGTAGAGAGGAAGACCTGAAAATAAGAAATTGGAAGTTATGAGTATTTGGTTACAGTTTTCTATTTAAAGAGGTAATAACTGGATTGATAAAGAAAACAAGATGACAGTATAGACTTAAACTGGATTGATAAAGAAAACAGGATGCCAATATAGACTTACTATGAAGCTGATGCATTTTTGTTGTTGTCGTTGATGGTTAGTGGAGTCCTGTCAACCAGTTGTTTCCCTTCCTGGACGAGGTTGTCCATTCTTTGTTGGAACCATTCTTCGATGTAGCTTCTCATGGGAGCCATGTTGATTTCATTATGGATTTCTATGTCATAAATGTCATTTTCTAATTTCCTTAGATCCATTGAAATACTATGCAGACTCTGTTCAATTTCTTCATTGTGTGTCACATAGTCCAGTACCCAGTGCTCAAGCTCATCTAGACGATGTCCAGTTATGCCGTAAAAATTTTCGAAAGACAACCCCTTTAAAATATCAAGTTGTTCATGGAAGGCTTCTTTGGTTATTGACAAGGATTTGAGAATTAAGTTTGGGCCTTGAACCTTGTTGGTACTTTCGGTTAAGTCTATTTGGATCAGGCTTGTGAATAAAACTTCCTTTTCTGATAATGGCTTGTTTACACAATTCGATAATGAGCTCCAGGTTGTTAAATTTCTTTTTCTAGCATGCTTTTACTTTTTTGGTCCACTTTGGGGAGGGGAGTTTCTCTTGTATTCTTTTTAGTTCCGATGTATTGACGGCATGGTTGGAAAAAAGGGTCAACACCTCTTCACAAAAATGGTGATCATTTTTTAAGCTCACCTTCAAATGTTCGAGCAAATCATTTTCCTTCTCTCCGAAGGAAACTAAATTTTGCGATGTTTCCTAGGCTTCAACAACTAGCTTCATTCTTTTGTTGATGTTATTGTCTACAAGGACTCTAGAGCATGCAAGGAAGGTATAGGATACTTTCATCTTGGCTACAGTGGTAGAAGGATCGTTTTTTTCTAAAGCACTAGAAAATTCTAAGGTTGCAATGAAAGCCCGCTCAAATTCATTGAGACGTTCTTTCACTCTGGCATTTTCCGCTTCAATTCCTCCAATGGAATCATGAAGAGCATCATCAGTTACTTGATGAAATAGGGAGATTTGGGATGGCCGCATTTCCCTAAAGTTAATCTCTGTGCGAGACTTTCATTTCTTGTTTGTTACATCTCTCTTTTCAATGACCATACTTTTAGATTGGCTGTAAAACACAATGCTCTGGAATACAAAGGATTCATCTTCGTCAAAAATTTCGGTCTCAACTATTTCCACTGCAAATGACCCAATTTTGTGCATGTGCTCAGTTTCAATTTCAAATTGCACTTGTTCACTTTCAATTTCAGGTTCGTCCGCCTGCCCTGCATTGTTTTTTCTCTTTTTCGTCAATGGAATTTTGTGAGAACTATCAATTTTTATACAAGCAGGGTTCTTATCTCCTCCTTCGTTTGAATATTTCTGGGTTTCTTTCTTACTGGGGTGGGTCATTGAAGTGATGCTCTGTGATGTCATGCTCTTGGGAGTGTTGGTGGGGGACTGGGCACTCTTCTCATTGAATAGTTTTCCTTGTTGTCTATATAATTCAGTCGCACTTTGCAATGTCTATGCATCACAATCACCAAAAGCAAGATTGTTGTCATCACTGTCCCTGTATTCGGTCAGGTGTCTATGGATAAAAGAGTTGTTAAAGCCAATTGCCAGTAAATGTTCTCAAAAAATCCCATCAGGGTCGAACCCTTTTAGCCTTTCAGCATACTTTAGGTTCAATTTCTTGAAATGGTGGGAAAATTCGTCAATCTTGTTGACGTTTCTGGAGACAAAGTATTCGACTTTCCAAGGCAGAGGAATGAACTAGTTTTATTTCTTATCATGGAAAAAATGCAACCAGTGGTTGTATTGCCTTGTTATTTCTACAACAAACATCTTGTTTGGGATGTGGCATGGAAGGAAAGCAGGATTTTCCTTAGAGCCAAAGACCATGAGTACATTGTGATTTTCCTTTTGTTCAAGTGTGCCCTTCTTGTTCAAAAACCTGGTTTCCTGGCCAGACATACGCAGAGCATCCTTCCCTAACAATAAATCTTTGAAAATTGAGACAAAGCCATTAAAAATTTCATAAAAAAAATGGGAGGCCTTGTGCCTCCACAAGGCCTAGTACCAAAATGTTACTGGATCAAATCCACATTTTATTGTATTGGAAAGAGAAAGTTTTGGAAATGGACAACAATTCACTATTGCGAAAATCAAGTACGATGATATATAAAATTTATTCGATTCTTTGAATCATGAAAAATGGGAACAAATCTCAATCAAAATTTTCTTCCCCCAATCGAAAATGAATTGTTCCTTGACTGTGAAGTACAAAATATAAATAATTATATGGGAAATGCTTGCCATGGCTACCTGTCTCGTTATTCTTGTAAACAACCAAGCAATTTCCCGGAATGGATTTCTAAAGGAAATTACCTGCAAATTTGTGATATCTTTAGGAACTGTTGTCAGGTCTTCAAGGAACTCGGGTAAGATGTCCAAACCATTATCATATTTTTCTAGGAACTGCTTGCAGTCTTGTCCTCTGAATGTCAATGTTGGCTCTAGAAATTTTAACATCTTGTGGAAGACCTAAGGTCAGAAAGACACGGGAGAATGGTCGCACAATGGAATAATTCTTTGGCTTGGAATATATTTTTCAGCACACCAAGAGACCACCTACTTACAGTAAAAAAGCTCGGGGACGCAACCTACACGAGCGATTCCAGAGCTCCAAATCACTTCCTTATGGGAGAAATGGGATGAATAGTAAAAGTATGCCTTGGACCACTGGAAGTTCTAGTCCTCATGTCCAAAGATATTTACTGTATCTCCACAAAAATTTTGTCGTCCTGCTGCCATAAGTATACAAGAACGTTTGTTTTCTCCAGATGATGAATGAAATGAAAATTTGGAAGGGATAATATAACCCTGCACAAATCTTGGTTCAATGCATGTGAATGGGAGATCTCCTCAAGACTTTCATTCATTAATGACAATTTGGACAGGTGTTCCATGATGTGTTCTTAACATTAAACACTAGTAATTGCATACATAGAAAGGTGAACATGGTGGATATGGAAATGAGCGATTAAGGATTATAGATTTCTTGAGTGGGCCAACATGACGACGCATGTTCGAGATGAACAATCAGAAGGGACAAAATAACTCTCCGTAGATCTTGGTTTAATGCGTAATAATGGGAGATCTCCTCGAGCGTTTCGCTCATTAATGACAATGTTGACGGTTCCTGCATGGTGAGTTGTTACCATGAAAGGTTTCTAATTTCATACTAAGAAAGTATGGAGGTCACAGGCACGGGAAAAAGAAGCTTCAAAATAGGGTTACAAGGTACAACCGTTGTAGGTGAGGGCGAGAGGGTCAAATTGTATGTCTCGAAAGTTTTTGAGTGAAATACGCTTAACACCGAAGAGGGTATGGTAGGACAGTCTAGAGGAAAATTTGTATATCACTAGTAAGAGCATAAGTAATGTATATTAGGAAGGACAAGAAGTTAGTGGGGATGGAAGGTAGTGACAAATAGTTTGAAACATTTGTGATACGTGATAGAGTGAAGCTTACGAGCTCAAGGAGTCCGAGGTGGAATTGTAGATCACAGAATTTTTCCTTACACGATGTATAGCACAGAACAAGAAGCAATAGAGTTGGAAAGCACCAACCTGGAAACCGCATCCATAAAATTGGCCAACTATGGAAAGGAACAACGGTCGATTGGATTCGTCATGTGAGGATATATATGGAGATGAAGATATCTCAACCTGCCAACACTGGAACCCGCGATCATAGAAAAGAGACTAAGTATATAACCACAAAGCAATAATACATGGGAAGAAGAAAATGGAAAAAGGACTAAGGAGTCCACGGTGGAATTGTAAATCAAGGAAATTTTGAGTGCAATATGTATATCATGGAACAGGAAGCAGCAGAGTTCGAAAGCGCTAACTCGGCAAGCGTGGCCACAAAATTGGCTAAGTATGGAAAGAAACAGAGGTTGGTCAGATTCGTCATGTGAGGATATAGATGGAGATGAAGATATGTCAACCCGCCAATGCTGGAACCTGCAATCATAGAAAAGTGACTAAGTATATAACAACAAAGCGATAATACATGGGAAGAAGAAAAGGGAAAAAGGACTAAGGAGTCCACGGTGGACTTGTAAATCACAGAAATTTTGAATGCAATATGTATATCACAGAACAAGAAGCAACAGAGTTCGAATGTGCCAACCCGAAACAGTGACTAAGAATTGGATATTTCATGAACCCATCAACACAAGAATCCAAAATAGGTTGACAAGGTCTCCTTAGAAGACGTGAGGCCCCGACGGTAAAATTGTATCGTTCATAACATTTGAATGCATAATTTGTAACATGGAAGAGGGGATGATGTCGGAACCCAGTAGTCAATTTGTATATTGCAGAGGGCCGGATGCGAAATATTTTGTATCAGTGTGTGTAGTTGTCACTAGTAAGAGTCACTAGTAAGAGCATAACCAATGTATATTAGGAAGGACAAGAAGTTAGTGGGGATGGAAGGCAGCGACAGATAATTTGAAAATTTATGAATCGTGGTAGCATGAATCTTGTGAGTTCGAGGAGTTTGCAGTGAAATTGTAGATAACGGAAGTTTTAAGTGAAATATGTACATCACGGAACAAGAATCAACAGAGTTCGAAACCACCTAAAATTGGCTAAGTATGGAAAGAAACAACAGTCGGTCAGATTCGTCATGTGATTATATAGATGGAGATAAAGATATGTCAGCCTTCCAACGATGGAACTCGCGATCATAAAAAGGAAACTAAGTCTATAACCAGAAAGCCATAATACAAGGGAAGAAGAAAAGGGGAAAAGGACTAAGGAGTCTGCAATGGAATTGTAGATCACAAAAATTTTGACTATAAGATGTGAACTAGGTAGTCAATTTGTATATTGCGAAGGGTCGGATGACAATTGTTTCATACAATTCTGTTCAATTGTCACTAGTAAGAGAACAACCAATGTATATTAGGGATGACATGAAGTTAGTGGGGATGGAAGGCAGTGATAGATACTTTGAAACATTTGTGAACCGTAGTAGAATGAAGATTGCGAGTTCGAGGAATCTGTGGTGGAATTGTAGATGACGGAAGTTTTGAGTTCAATATGTATATCATGAAACAAGAAGCAGCAGAGTTCGAAAGCACCAACCCAGCAAGCGTGGCCATAAAACTTCCTAATTATGGAAAGGAACAACGGTTGATCGGATTCGTCATGTGAGGATATAGATGGAAATGAGGATATGTCAGCCTGACAATGCTGGAACCTGCGATCATACACAGGTGACAAAGTATATAACCAGAAGGCGATAACACACGAGAAGAAGAAAAGGGAAAAAGGGTTGAGTGCGCAGTGGAATTGTAGAGAGCGGAAATTTCGAGTGAAAGATGTATATTATGGAACAAGAACCAACAGAGTTAGAAAGCAACAACCTAAAATAGTTTCCAAGAATTGGACATTTCGTGAACCCGGCAAGAGGAGGATCCAAAACAAGCTGACAGGGTCTCTCCAAAATACGTGAGGCCCCGAAATTCAAATTGTATCGCTCGAAACATTTGAATGCATAATATGTAACATGGAAGAGCAGACGATGTCAAAATCCGGTAGTCAATTTGTATATTGCGGAGGGTGTGATGCCAATTGTTTCGTACCAGTGTGTCCAGTTGTCACTAGTAAGAGATAATTTAGTATTGAAAATATTTTTTTCAGATACTGTTAGATAGTTGATAGGGATTACCATCCATAAATAATGCAATCTCGACCCTGCCAGCCCTGGAGCCCATCTGTCAATTTGTATATCGCGGAACTGTGAGCGTTGTTTGGAGGAGACAGAATAATAGAAGCGCAATGTTGAGCCAGCCAGCCTGCAGGTCCGCTTTTCAATTTGTATATCGCGGAATTTTGGATGTTATTTGTAGGGAAGGGAACAATGGAGGCCCAATTTTGAGCTCGCCCGCCCGAGAACCCACGATCCAAAAAGTGGCTATGTATGGAATGTAGAATCCGTACATGGTCTCTAAAATGTCATGTCCATACTTTATAGTCCCATAATACATGGGAAGAAAAAAAGGGAAAAAGGACGAAGGAGTTCACAGTGGAATTATAGATCACGAAAATTTTGAGTGGAAAATGTATCTCGCGAAATAAGAAGAAGCATAGTTCGAAAGCGCCAACCCAGCAACCGCAGGCATAAAATTGAATAAATATGAAAAGGAACAATTGTCGGTTAGATTCGTCATGTGAGGATATAGATGGAGATGAATATATGTCAACACACCAACGTTGGAACCCGTGATCATAGAAAGGCGACTAAGTATATAACTAGAAAGGGATAATACACGGGAAGAAGACACGGTCTCTCCATAAAACATGTGGCCCCGATTTTCAAATTGTATCGCTTGGAATATTTGAAAGCATAATCTGTGACATGGAAGAGAAGATGATGTCAGAATCTGGTAGTCAATTTGTATATTATGGAGGGCGTGATGTCGATTGTTTCGTACCATTGTGTCCAGTTGTGACTAGTAAGAGCTAATTTAGTATTGAAAATAATGTTTTTAGATACTGTTAGATAGTTGATATGGATTGCCATATGTAAACAATGGTGATCTTGGCCCTGCCAGCCCTGGAGTCTATCTATCAATTTGTATATCGCAAAACTGTGACTGTTTTTTGGAGGACATGAAACAATAGAAGTGAAATGTTGAGTCAGCCAACGCGCAGGTCCACTTGTCAATTTGTATATCACGGAAATCTGGATGTTATTTGTAGGGCACGGAACAATGGAGGCCCAATTTGAGCATGCCCACCCGAGAACAAACGATCCAAAAAGTGTCTATGTATGGAATGCGGAATCCGGGCATGCTCTATAAATCTCATGTCCATACTTTATAGTCTCATAATACACGGGAAGAAAAAAAGGGAAAAAGGACGAAGGAATCTGCGGTGGAATTGTAGATCACGGAAATTGTGAGTGGAAAATGTATATCAGGGAACAAGAAGAAGAATATTTTGAAAGCGCCAACCCGGCAAGGGATCCAGGTGGATATCGGTGGCCACCCACCTTTTTCGACTGGCTCAAAACAATTTTCTGGCAAATTTGGCAATTTACTATTTTTAGCAGTTTTTAACTTCTGGGGCCATTTTGAGGGCCCAAATGAAGGTTTTTCGAGATCGAGGTTCTCAATGATATCCAAAGGAATTATTGAGCCCCCAAAATTAATCTCCTTGATGATACCTTTCCAACGGGCTATCATACGCCTAAAACGAAGATTGTATGCAAAAGTTACGACACTGGGAAGTTGATGTACTAACTTACCCAAATGGGGCCCACATGACTTTTGGCACTTCATCTCCTAGGGTTAGGTTTTTGGATGTCTAGGTATTTTGGAATTCCTATTTATTGTAAAAATTCCTTTAGAGCCTCATTGTAATCATATTCTTTCGAATGTGAGTAGTCGTCACATCTCTTCTCAGAGATAAGCTACCACCATTCTATCGAGTCTTTCACTCGATATTTTACAGTCTCTGTACATTTATTTCATTAATAGAAATCATGTATTACTATATATCTGTGTTTATGGTTTCATTTTTTATACATTTCTATTATATTATTGAATATATTTGATATCTCTGTGCATTTATTTATTATATCTCCAATCTCATTTCATGCCGAAAAGAATCTGGATCAGTGGTATCAGAGCAGGTTGTTCTTGGTCATTTTTTTTTAGTGCATGTCCCCAATGAGGTATGAGTATAGAAATTTGGGTCTCTAGCTTGTATCTCTTGAGGAAAATCGCTCTCGCACAACCAAGAAACCCTCAATGGTGGAAGAAAATAAAAACGACGGAGCAGACGATCCTATCAGTCTATTGCTTGAGCAAGCTCTCACATGATAGAGGGACGAAATGATCGAGAATTTTTCTCACATCCTTCAATGCCTCTCGATAGCAACAGGTGAATCTTCATCAAGCGACCACTTTGGAGGCACCTCGCCTTTCAAGGTACAAGTTAATTTTGATATTCCTATATTTGAAGGACAGATAGATGCAGAAGCTCTAGACAAATGGTTAAATCTACTAGAAGGTTATTTCTCTGTTCACAAATTTTTCGACAAAGAAAAGATCACCTTCGCACTCCTTAAATCTCTCCCCCATGTCAAACATTGGTGGGAAACTTATTGGGAGCAAAGTTCCATAGAGGAGTCTGAAATATATGGGGTCGATCCCACTTGGGATTTTTTTGTGGATGCGGTAAAGGAACAATATTACCCTATTGGAAACTATGAGGACTAGTACATGAGATGGACCACACTGCGACAAGAGAGGGGCCAAGCAGTTCTAAAGTTCACCAATACCTTCCATACCTTTCACACCAAGCTGGGTATCAAAGACTCTGAACGACATTTGGTTCTAAAATATCGTGGGACTCTACACAGATACATCCAAACTAAAATGGATTTTCTGGACATCTCATCACTCGGTGTTGCCTATCGATATGCTGTTAAAATAGAGCAGAAATTTAAGCACCATAACAAACGAGATTTTGGTTCTGAAAATCCACAACAACCAAAGTATGACAAAGACGTCCCTAAAAAACAGTCTCCCGAAAACTAGTCCAAGCCACATGAAAAGAAAAGTCACGGGAAGACAAAGAAGGACACCGGAAAATGGTGTGATTTCCACAAAAGACCCTGGAAAAACACCGATGAATGTCACTCAAAATAGTCATTGGTGGCCGAGATCAAAGACAAGGAGCCGAACCCTGATTCTGAATATGATTATGAAAATACTAGTAAAGGACGGATCATTGACGCAGACCCCACTGTTATTGTCGTAACCGCAGCAATTCAACTAGAAAAACCAATAGATCCTGAAGAGGGGGGGTTCATTTTTCATTCACAGATGTGGGTGAAGGGGACGCCGTTGCATTTTATTGCTGATAGTGAAAGCCAAAATAACCTCATCTCAACAGAGGTCGTCAAATAGTTTGGATTGTCGACAACACCACACCCACAACCATACAACATCGAGTGGCTTCGCCAAGGACGAGATCTTTGTGTCAGCCAACAATGTCAATTGTCATATGGCATCCAACCCTTCAAGGATAAGATATTATTTGATGTTTCCCCACTAGATGTCTGTGATATTTTCTTGGGCCAACCATATATGTGGAAGCGCCACGCTATTTATGAGTCTCGACCCTGCAGTGTCATTGTTTCTCTGGGGGTCATCTCTTGCAAGATACCAGATATATAAAATATGCAGAACAGGAACGAAATGCTAGAAATAATAGAATAACAGTAAAATATCCAGCATAATCTTCACAATACACAGAAATGATATACGAAATAGCAACAGAAATAGAACTTGAACAGAAATAGCACTTGATTCAGATAGCAATGTTCACAGGCCTC
>ML845542.1:45331-56170 GCA_009831015.1 Picea engelmannii | reverse complement strand
TAGGCATAGTCAGTGCTGCTGATTGTAACTGTTGAGTCTAAGAGGGAGTGTTAAATATATTGTACCCTCAACAGTATGACCGTACACTGCCAGCTGTACTGGACAATTGTACTTTCTATTTTTGTCTTGCTTGAGCATATATAAGCTCAGCTATTTCCTATTGTTGACGCTCTTCAGTTCTTCAACTTACTTTTGTACTTTCTGTACTTCTTCATACATTTGAATATACTATTCTTTTCTCTCTGCATTTCTCTGTCCTTCACAATTTATCAATATGCATAGCGTTTTGCATTTTGCTGTTTTCTGTTTTTCTTTTGAATAACATAAGTTACAAATTATATTTTGTAGATCTATCATAACATATGATATCAAAGCGTACATTTTTTGGTGTTTAAATCTATTTATTTTAATGGAAATTGTATCTCGTTTTATTTGTATAATGCTTTTATTGAAAATGCATTTTACTGAAAATGCATTTTACTGAAAATGCATTTTACTGAAAATGCATTTTACTGAACAATCACTTTAGTGAATGAATAATCTAAAATAAAATTTTATAGATATTTTAAAATAAAATAATAATGAGATTATTTTAGTTGTAATGAGATTATTTAATGTTTGGGATTATTTTTCTCATTACAATTTTCAATATACAAAGGATAATAGAATTTTCAATATACAAGGTGATCAACAATATGACTAGAAGCCATTACAATAATATGTTGGTTAAACCTAGATAAGGAAGACAATTTGTCCCAACCAACTAAACCCAATTGACACACTTTTTATCATATATGTGAATGATCAATTTTGGTTTATTAAATTTAAATGTTGAAAATAATTTTTTTTCAATATATCCTTATATGATAAAATAATTGAAAATAAAATTTTAAGTATTTCTTCTTCAACCTTCTTCTTAATATCTTAAAACAAATAATATATATATATATATATATATATATATATATATCATTTCCTCCCAAGTTGTTTTTAGGTGTATAGTTCATAAGAGTTTCATCTTATTTTAGAAATATATTATTTTTTATCTCTAAGATGCATAAATTAGAAAAATAATTTTTACTTTCTACCTTAGGATTTATGATCTCCTTATAATAGATTAACTTTATCTTATGCTTAATTTCTTCATTGCACCACAATTTTTCCCTAAATATAGTTGTAATTGTACTTTTTATGGTATCACTATTTTGAAGAGAGACTCCCTTATTTATCCTCGAATGGTTAAGTCATGAATCCACATATTTAGTCTAGCCTTTAAGTGATTTTTATTGGTATTGAGACAACTTTAGGAAGCTTCCAAATCTTCGACATGTTGATTAGTTTGTGATTGTACATTAAGTACCTTATCATAGCCTTCCTTTGTCTGGAAAAACAAGGTATTCCCAAAAAGGAATAACACCTTCAATAACCACTTGCACAACCATATCAAAGATCGATACACTCATGTTTTTTACATGGTTAAAACTCTCAAAGAAAGAAATAGTCAAGGACCCCAACCAAGGTGGCCACTTGAGGCAATATATTAATGCAAAAGAATTTTTTTTTTACAAGAGAGTTTCTCACACTTGATCTTTAGCAAATGACCCTCCATGTTATTTAAATAGAGATCATAGATTAATCGAGTGTTAATCCATGAATCAATGTAGCCATTAAGATCGAGGATAATATGAGTTGTTGATTCACTCTTTGTCTAAAACATATCATGATCATCAAATTATATAACCACAAATGCATACTAAAGAAACACTCTTTTACCTAAAGATATATTAGACCAAATTGAACCTAACTAAATCTTAAGTTTCTAAATGAACATCCCCCTTTAAGAACAACTTGGGGTGGGATTGAAGGATTTACAAAGGTGACACAATAGGAGGAGGCATTAGAGTCTATCTTGGTGACAACCTCATGAACTCCTAACATAGATCGAAGTTTGGAAAAAAATTCTTCTATAAGAGACTTTCTGAAAATGTCTACAACTTGATCTTCTATAGGGAAAAAGAGCACTTCAATAAATCGACCATGAATGATCTTTCCGATGAAGTGCATTTGTATCTCAATATGTTTGTTACATTGATGCTGAAATGGACCTTTGGCGAGCTTGATGGCAGTCTAATTATTGCACCGGAGGGTGGTCAGATGTTGTTATTGGAATCCAAACTCTAAAAGGATCCGTCAAATCCATAATGATTCTTAACTTGCATTAACTTCTACTCGGTACTCTACTTCTGCTGAAGAAAGAGCAATAGTCTTTTGTTTCTTACAAGCCCAAGTGACATGTCTAGAACCAAGGATAAAAACATAACCTACAATAGATTTTCGATCATTGGGGTCGTTGGATCAATCTAAATCAATGAGACCTGTTGATTATTTGGGTTGATTTTCATTGATGTCAACCCTTGAAGAAAGTTCGGTAGTGAATTCTGGTAGCACAAAGGTTTGGGTAATGGACCCAAGTTTGTTTGATGTATAATGGTATGAGTTTTAATATCTTTGAAGGTGAGACTATTCTAGATGGATAGCACATGTCATGTCATTTCCAGGGGTATGTGGAACGTCACATAACTCCTCACGGTTAGAGAGTTATGGCCATGTGAAGTTGGAGAACCCTCATGAGTTGTCTAGAAGCCCCAAAAGGTCAAAGTAGTCAAAGTGGTTGCAAAGAAGAAATTCTTTAAATATTAAAGTGAAGTGATGAGTGTACTATAAGTCAAAGTGGATACAAAATAAATTATTTAAATAATAAAGTTAATGGAGAAATTACTAAGTGGAAAAGTGGTTAGAAGTGGGTTAGTCCTAAAATAAGGAAAGTGGTTTAAGATGGCTAGAAGGTAACCCCTTGAGGAAACTACATAAAAGTATAAATAAGAGGCAAGGGTTTCTCATTTAATTACACTTGAGCATATTGAATATCTACATGTGACTGAGGTAACCAAAGGATATCTAAGGCAAATTTCAGAGGGAAGGTGAAGTAAAGAAGACCGAAATTCAAGGGAGGATAAATTATTTTGATGATTCTTTCTAAGGTATGTTATTTACAAGTCATCTCACCAATTTCGTAATAAATTTTGTTCTATAATGATTCAGACCGTGAAATTTGGAGGGCGTTGAGGAAACATATCCAAGTAGTTGTGATAAATATTTCATCTTGTGGGTCATTGTATTTTTGGAGTTACACTCCATGGAAAATAGGGTTTGTGGCTAGTCTTGAAACTATTCTAAAACATTTGTTTCGGGTAAAAACGTCATAACTTTTTCATAACAGATCCAAATTCAGTAATACCAAATGTATTGGTTAGAGTACAGTCTGTAGTATTATGTGTACCATTTTCAGATCCATACAACAAATATTTTGTGTAGGGCACGCTCTATAATTTCGCTCTCTAGAATAATCCAGAATTCAACAAGGTATGCCATTTTTGCTATAACTCCTTTTCTGAGAGGTTCAAAGTAGTGAAACATGGAGGAATTGCATAAAAGACACTAAAGAACATTGTGTACTATTTTCAGATCTTTATTCATTACAGGTACATAGTTATGATTATTTCAAGTTTAGTGTTGTTGACTAATCCAAAATTAGTCATGTGAGACTAAAGTAAAGTTTGATGAAAAATGATAGTCTCTTTTTGTTAAAGTTAAGGAAGGTTTGTAGGTATGTGATCATATACACCGGGTCTATTACATAGTTACAAATCAGATTTGGATGATGAAATTGATGAGAGATTTTGGTTGAAGTACATGTTGGATACATGGTTGAGACAAGTAGTTGATGAGTTAGCACATACACGAGGTGTATAGTTGATGATGTCGGTACATCTTGATGATTAATATTTTATGTGTATTTGATGCATGATTGGTACATATTTGGTGCATGGTTGATGTACTCGTTGATGGTATAGGTTGAGGTATAGGTTGGTGCATGGTTGATGCACTTGTTTATGGTACAAGTTGAGGTACAGGTTGGTGCATGATTGATGCACCTGTTTATGGTACATGATGATTTCAAGTTATTGGTACATGTTTTTTGGTGCAGGTTGATTGGTACAGGTTTACATCATTATATCTTACAGTGATAGTGTAATAATGGTTCCATCATTCTACATATATTTCAGGGCGGTTGGACGGGGCAAGGACATGTGGTTGTAGCCGGAGAACATAGGGGGTTGTAGCCTCCCTCTAGTTGTAGCTAGAGAATTGGGGAGTTGGAGCTTCCCTCAGGTTGTAGTCTGGGAAACTAGGGGGTTGGAGCCTCCTTCCACTTGCAGCTGGAAAACAAAGGAATTTGGTGCTTCCAATGAATGTAATTCTTAAAGACATATCAGAAAAAACATTCTGTGTTTTTTTTCCGCTTTGGGTTTCCACGTAAAAACACTGGTGTACTGTGTATGTGTATTATTGCTCATTTGTTCATTGTTTATTTACTCTACAACTGTTGGATGATAATGCTACATTGATAACACTTGCATTTTGTGGTTAAAAAGGATTCAATTTCTCTATTACTGATTCACCCCCCCCTCTCAGTAATCCAATAATTGGTATTAGAGCAGGTTCATTCAGAAATCAGTTTAACCACTAGAAGGAGATCATGGATTATTCTAAGAATGGAGTACCATTGTTTAATGGTCAGAATGGGTTAAATTATGAGATATGGAGCAAAAGCATGAAAGTATTTTTACAGGCACATGGGTAATTATATTTTTCTATTAGTCATTACAAGATATGATAGTTCAAAAAGGGAAAAGACTACAACCAAGAAGGAATTGAAGAAGAATAAAAAAATAGCAATGGATTTCATCTCGGAAGGATTACCTAATCGGGTAAGAGAAAAGGTTGGTAAATGTTCATCAACCAAAGAACTTTGGCATAAGTTACATGACATATATTCTTCACCCATCGCAGATTCATAAAATGCCAAAGAAGATGCAGGTACATATCAAGAAGAAATATGTTCACAATGTTAAACAGATTCATAAGATGAAGAGTACATAATCAACAAAGGTATGCTGTTTTTATTTAATTGTGAAAAACATTGACATCTTGAAGTAGAATGCCATGAAGGAAATGAGACAAAAAAACTAATTGAAAAAGAAGACAATTATGAAACAAAATTGATTAGTTCTTTAGATGAACTAAGAAAAGAAAGAGAAGAAAACAAGTCACTCAAGAAAGAATCGATGAAACAAAAGGAAAGTGTTCACATTTTTGAAGAAGACTAACAGGTCATCGAGAACTTAAGAACTCAGCTAGAAGACGCCAGAAAGATCGAATAAAATCTTGAATATAAAAAGTGACATTTGGAAGCCAACATAGCAACACAAAAGGAAGAAGCAGAAATGAGAGAGAATATATTGACAAAGCATCTTAAGGAAAGAACTAACGATCTAAACCAGCTTGAGGCAGACTTTGGTCAAGAAGAGAAAGGACTTGAAGAAGAAATAATCACATTAAAAATCCATCTTGAAGAAGTGAAAAGAACAAAAGAAGTCATGAAGTCTCAGATAATGAATAAAGAAGAAGAGGTTGAGAAGCTTGAACAAGAAGCTATCACATTGAGAAGTAAAATCGTCAAGCTCAGCAAGAAAGTTGAAGAGACAAAAACATCCACATCAGTCATAGAGAATGAAAAGAAGCACTATATGTTGCTAGAAAAGAAGAATGAAGAATATAGAAAGAGTTATGCAAAAGTACTCAAAGGAAGGAATCATGGTCAACCAAAATCTAAGAAAAATATTGAAGATACATCTTCAAGAAGATCATCCATGTTCAAGCCACAAATAAGCTTCAATCATGATCATGATCAGTCAAGGAAGAAATTCATAAGGACTACACCACAAAGAAGATCATTCACTCCCATGTATGGAAATTTCTTTTATGGTCATTTTTTTTATTGTACTAATTTTGGACATAAGGTTGCATACTGCAGGGATTATAAAAGAAATGTTCAAGAAATAAATGCCTATGTGGCCCCACGTAACATTGAATGTTATAAATATCATAACTATGGACACATAGCTAGTGATTGTAGAAGAATGATCGATACTTCCATGAAAGAGAAAACTGGTATCAGATATAAGAAAGTATGGATAAGAAGACACGAAAAATAGGTGAACAAAGACTAGGTCCCATAGAAGGAAAGATTGGAAATAGAATGAGATGAAGAAAATTCTACAAAGAAAAAGAAAGATGTCAAATACATAAAGGTTTGGAAAATAACTGAAAGAAAAGAAGGACAGGTAAATAAGGAATAGGTTCAAGAGATTGTATTTTCAGGCATTGTAGTGAAAGATGAATCCACAGACAAAAAGAAAGAAGTCAGATCTCAGAGAGATGATGAATCTACCAATGAAGATGATGATGAATACACATTAGAGCAGGAATTGTTCTGATTCATCTGTCTTAGAGACTCCCAGGTAACATGAATATTAGACATGGGGAGTCTAAGTGATAGCTGTGAAAGACCAAAGAACCATCATTCGAGCAACTTGTAGAGTTTGAGTAGATAGATCAAGAGCAATAAGTTAGCAAAAGTACAGTTTGATAGTTGTAGTAGTGAAGACTTCATGATAGTATAGTAATAAATGGGTCAGCATTATGGACAGTTGTGTAGTAGAGTCTTGGATAGTATGGACATAGATGGATTTGTAAGAACACTTAGTAGGTTTTGACATATATATGACATTGGACGAGAGCATGGATTCACATATTGGTTCATAGAGTGGTTTAGAGACAAATGAACATTATGGGTGTTAATTACACAGGAAATAGCTCGAACAATGCTAATGGATTCCAAATTGACATATATTTTTTGGACACATGCAGTGCATACAATAGTTCACATTCAAAACAGAGTAACGCTTAGAAACAACAATGAAAAAACTCCCTACGATCTATGGAAAGGAAGACCAACAAATGTGAAGCACTTCAAAGTATTTGGAAGCAAATGATACATCAAAAGATAAGATGGTAGAATGAGAAAGTTTTACTCTCGTGTGGACAAAGGAGTAATTGTTGGTTACTCAAGTACAAGGGAAAAATACAAGTGTTACAATCTGAGATTGAACAAAGTTGTGGAAAACATCAATGTAACAATTGATGAAACAGGTGGATGAGAATCAAAGGAAGAAGAAAATGAATCAGTGGAACAAATTTACGAACAACAAGAAAAATATGAATAAGAAGTAGAAGAGGAATATGAAGAAGATCAGACATAAGTATTGATTAAGGTTGGTTGTCATTGCTTTCAACCCTTGAAGAAAGCCCCGTAGCACAAAGGTTTGGGTAATGGACCCAAGATTTTTTGATATAAATATGACTCATTATTGTTTTTCCATGGTTGATAAGAATTAAATATGGATGAACTCCAAAGTGGTCCCCTTATGGTGAAATCCCTCACGGGAATACACTTTGTAGAGTAAGAGAACCCATGCTTAATTGTGGAATAGTGAGATGAAGGACAATGAATTTGTTAGGGAAACTATCCTAGATGGATAGTCCTTGTCATGTCATTTCCGATGGTATGTATAACATCACATAACTCCTCACGGTTAGAGAGTTATGACCATGTGAAGTTGGAGAACCCAAGTTTGGGTAATGGACCCAAGTTTGTTTGATGGAAAACTGTATGATTTTTGATATATTTGAAGGTAATACTATTCTAGATGGATAGTACATGTCATTCCATTTTTGGTGGTATGTGGAATGTCACATAACTCCTCACGGTTTGAGATTTATGGCCTTACGAAGTTGGAGGACCCCTATATGTCATCTAGAAGCCCCAAAAGGTCAAAGTAGTAAAAGTGGTTTAAGAGATTTTAAAAGGTAAATAATAAAGTGAAGTGATGAGTATATTATAATTCAAAGTGAAGAAAAAATAAATTATTTCAATAATAAATTTAATGGAGAAATTAGAAGTGGCTTAACTCTAAAATAAAGAAAGTGGGCCAAGTGACCTAGAAGATGTTTTTAAGGAAGCTACTTGGAGAGTATAAATAAGAGGCAAGGCTCTCTCATTTTAATCACACTTGAGGATATTGAATATCTATAGATGTCTGAGGTAACCAAGGATATCTAAGTCGAATTTCTGAGGGAAGGTGAAGAAAAGAAGACATAAATGCAAGGAAGGATAAATTCTCTTGATGATGCTTTCTAAGGTATGTTATTTACAGGTCATCTCACCATTTTCGCTATAATTTTTTTTCTATAATGATTCAGATTCTGAAATTGCTATTCCATTGAGAAAACATACCCAAGTATTTGTGGTAAACAATTCATCTTGTGGTTCGTTGTATTTTGGGAGTTAAACTCCGTGGAAAATAGGGTTTGTGACTAGTCCTAAAACTAGTCAAAAACGGGTGTTTCGGGTAAAAATGTCATCAATTCTTCATAACAGATCCAAATTCAGTGAGACCAAATCTGTTGGTTAGGATACAGTCTGTAGTATGTTGTGTAACAATTTTAGATCAATTAAACGAATATTTTATGCGGGCATGCTCTACAAGGTCGCTCTCTAGAATAAGCCAGAATTCAGCAAGGTATGCCATTTTTGCTATAACTCATTTTTTGAGAGGTTCCAAGTAGTGAAACCTGAAGGAATTGCATAAAACACATTGAATAACATTTTGTATTAGTTTCATATCTTTATACATTACAGGTTCAAAATTATGATTACTTCAAGTTAGGGTTGTTGACTAATCCAAAACTAGGCATGTGAGACTAAAGAAAAGTTTGATGAAACTGCTAGTGTCTTGTTGTTAAAGTTAAGGAAGGTTTGCAGGAATGTGATCATATACACCAGTTCTATTACAGAGCTACAAATCAGATTTGGATGATGAAATTGATGAGGGATTTTGGTTGAGGTACATGTTGAGTACATGGTTGAGACAACTAGTTGATGAGTTGGCACATACATGAGGTGTATAGTTGATGATGTTGGTACATATTTGTTGAGTCTCAAAATTGTCGCATTTCATAATTTTTTTCTTTCACCATTCTTCACATTTATCCATATTCTACCACTCCATAAATCATTCATTAATACCATTTCATAATTAAATATGGGTTTAGCCTTATTATTTTCCAAGTCATTTATTTTAGTATTAAAAGAGAATTTGTGATTAAATATTAAAAAATTGACATATTTTCATGTATATCTCAAAGTTGGATGAGTTTTGTAATGTGTAGGAATATTTGAAGACTCCAACAAAAGGATTATTCAAGCTTCTCGAATCTTTTCTCCAACCTTTGAAGATTTGAGGATAATTATTCAAGCATATTCAAAGGAGAAAGATCATGGAGATATGGATATAATTTCTTCTTAAAGATATTAAAGATTTGTGAGAGGATTTGTAGAGATAAATATTTTGTAATTATTAGCAAATTGGTTGTACCTACTTGAGAGGAAAGTGGATCGACATTTATTAGTTGCTTATCCTCTTTTCAAAGCAACTCATGTATAAAGAGGTGATTTCAGTTGTGTGTTTCCTTTTCAAGCATTAGATTAAGCTAGTTTCACTTTAATCCTGTGTTTCCTGCGCTTGCACCTCGAAGCTTACGAGCCTCAGGTTAACAATTAAATAGTTGGGTAATTAATTCATTGACAATATTTAACCCCAAAATTTTTGTGTCGTTCCCGAGGAGGTGCTAAAGGGATTAGAGCATAAGTAGGTTGATTTTGTTTTTCCAAAGCCTTGACTATTTCTTTTCATGCAAGTGTGTTTATTTTCATGCAAGTGTGATGTGCTTTTAAGGACGACCTAAGGGCGGAGAGAAGACGGTAAGACGTGAGGGAAGAGCCCACACATCCACTTTATTGGGGTTTCTCCAAAGTTAGGTTGTTCTCTTATTTTTAGTAGTTAGAATTTATGTTTTATTATCATTAGGCATATATATATATATATATATATATATATATATATATATATATGAGAAGAGAAGCTAATTTGTGTGACCAAATAACTTGGTGACAACAGGGTCCTAGTAGCATAGTGGCGCTTCGAGTATATAATTGGTTTGCTTACATTTGCTTATATAAAGTATCTGATTTGAATACCAGTAAGATGATTTTAGAAGGAATATAACCTTGGAACAACTCTCTCAGATCCTAGCAAAAGCTAGGATCTCATCTTCTCAAGAAGATGAGATCTTGACAACAGTCAAGGACTTAGCCTCTCCTCTTGATGAAAAAGAAGAATCGACACTCGAAGAATCAAATGAGGAACAAATATTCAAATAGGAGATCGAGGACCAACAAGAGAATGCAAGTAAGTTGAATCGGAACGGAAATCGCACATACGAAAGCTTCATTGAAAGGTGGTTTCAAGCGAGTATAAGGACAATTCAATGTTTTCTTCCCTATTTCTTTGTATCGCATTTACCGCAATTGATTTCACACACTTCTATACATTTTAGTTTTCAATTTTTGAAATTGCGTGTGAATATATTCTTGCTCCTATTACGCAAATGATTAAATTGGAAATTTGCTTACACGTAACTAATTTCCAACTTCTAATTAGCATAGAGTAGGTAGGATGTTATTTTCAGTTTTTGCGTTAAGTTTTGAATAAGTATGCTCTCCTCCCACTCTTAGTGCGATCTAAGAAAGTAGAAAGTAGGATGTCTAAAGTTTTCAGAAAAACATAACATGGATCTCCATTTGCTAAAAACTTTCATTTGAATTTCTCTTAAAATTTCCAATTTTTAATTTTTTTTTTAACAAGTGAAAATAAAATAAAAATATAAAAACCAAAATAAAACTTAAAAAAAAATTAGTTATGTTTTTATAAATAAAAATTCATGCTTAAACTGTCATGGTTATGGAATATATAT
>ML845541.1:23063-36600 GCA_009831015.1 Picea engelmannii | reverse complement strand
TGAACAGAGTTTGTTCAAATTTTACATCAAACTCAAGGTCTTCAATGCTCATCACTCCATCCTTGGGTAAGGACAGATATCGGTTTAAACACAACACTGGGGTTATTTGCTTTTCTTTTCTTTTATGTACAAGCTTTTCAGGATCATACACAGGGATTGCAGCTTCTGGGTCTGGGTTGCTCTTGGTGTGAATTCTCTTGGGAGCCAGGATTTCTAGCTCACATTATTTGGTGCAATTGGTCTCTTGGTAATGGAGTCTCCAGGGCAAAAATAATCTCAACCAATAACGTACTTGATCCACTGTCACCCTTAGGGATTAAAACTAAAACTTTAAGTCGTTTTTCCTAGGGAAGATTTCACTTTAGTTCCCTGATAACGGTGTCAGAATGTTAGCACTCTGTAAATTTTGTCCGACTGATAGACAAATGACAGAGGTAACTCTTTCAACTAGCTTTAGAGTTGGGCACTAGCCTTCTCATCTCAGAGAGGGCTCTCTCGTGTCACTTGATATTTCTTTGGAAATCGGTGGCTAGATTTAGTTTGTTCTGGGGATTTTTTATAAAGTTGTTGGCAAGGAGGGGGAGGGTCACTTAGGGTTATGGAGTCAAAATTCTGAAAATGAATGAAAACAATGACTGGCTGTTAGAACTCTCCAGAGGATGAAGGCTAAATGAGGTGATGAATCTGAGTTATAAATTGTAATTAAGCAGGGTGTAGGAGGAAGGAGAAAACAAATAACTGCATCAGAGCATTACTGAAATGAATTCTGAATTAGCTAGGAAGAAAATTACACAGTTTAAATTGCTTAAGCCGAGAGCATCACAAGATGAATTATGGGCCTTTAACTCTACAATTTAAACAGAAGAAAATGTAAATGGAATTAAAGAACAGAGGAAATACATACAACGAAAGGAGACAAAACTCATATCACCACCATTAGAATCTTTTCACAGAGACTTCAATTTTTTTTGCATATGTATTCAATTGAGCTCCAGAAAATTACAATTGAATTCAGAAACAACAAAAAGGTGCCCTTGCACGTCTGCCAACATTAATTCATTCAAAACTTCTAGTACTTATACAATTCGATTACAACAGTTGAAATTGAAACGTTTCAACTTCTAAACTGACTATAAAAATTTCAACTGACAGTCTCGGCATGTGAACCAATTTACAATGATTAAACAAAAAACATTTCATAAACTAATGGTTGATTTCTCCGACTGCTCGCCTTTTGTCCCCGCCATCTGTCTTGCTCTGACTTTCTGTCGAACTTGCCAATCTGGTGACACCTGGAGGCTATTTGCTGGTTCCTGGAAAACTGTATTTTGTCTTGCCTAGCCGCACGATCTCTTTCCATTGTAAGTTAGAAGGGATCTCGTAATCCATCATTTCCTATATCAGGATCTCCAAGTCGATGCAAGTGGCATACGTCATAGTTGGCAGCCCGATCTTTACTATCTTAAACTGATTTAAGATCTCAAAGTCTGTGGTCAAATATTCCACTAGACTTGGTCCTTTCAAGTTTTCCTCCAGGCCTTCAAAATTGGAATGATCCATTCTGCACTGGGCGAGGAGAGAGTTGTACTGCTCTTGGTCGTATAATTTCCCTTTGCCATCCCAAAATGATGGGATACCTTTGATAAACAATTGCTCAAACAGATCTTTGAATTCATGTTTACTCTGCTCCATCTATACGGATTTGGTCTTAACTGGCTTGAGAAAGTTGTGCTTAGCAATGATTCTCCTGGCCCAAATGATCAGTGTAGTCCTGTCTTTGACCCCAATGGTCTGAAGTTCAGCGGTGGGAACGAAATTCAACAAATTTATAGCGTTCTGGGCCCACACTGAGGGATTTTTCGCCAGTGTCTCATTCACAATAGTACATCTGCTTCGGCCAGTGATAACCATGCTATCTTTGTCATTTATGAAATTTAGGTACACCCTGAACTTAGCAGCTTCATCAGAAATAGAGTCCCAGATTACGTGTTTAGCTCCTTGCAAAAGTCCTTTACCTTTCAACCTCGTTTTCAACTTTTCCACTCTTTCCCGCAAATCTTGATTTTCCTTTTGGAACTGGGCTATCTTCTCATTCTTTATTTTCATTTCTTACTGCAATTTTTTTATATCTCCCTTAAGACTCTTGATTTCTCCTTCCTTCGTGATGACTTGGGACATAGCCTGGACCAGTCCATCGATGTTTGGCCCAATTTCTGCAGTAGAAGGTACAATAATAGCCATGTTTGATGTTACTGCCTGCCTTTGTGACCAATTCACTTTTTCTTTCTCCAGCTGCAATATTTTGGCTTTGCAATTCAACGCTTCCTGTCGAAATGTCTCTTTTTTATTGTTCTAGAGCATCCATCTCTGTTGTTTGTGGATGCTCTGTGGCAGACATATTTAACTTCTTCTTCATGCTTTGAATTATTTTGTCTTTCTCATCTAAGGAACCTTTTATCCCTTGAGGGCCTTTAGATTCTAGTCTCTTGACTTGAGTCTGCCAGGCTCTACTGGATGCTTTTTCTTACCTCAATTGTCCCTCCAATTTTAGTGTATGAGTTGCCAGCCTTGCAACCCTCAAACTCAAACTCAGGTAGTCTGAATACAACATGTCACTGGTGTTTCTGTGAAATTTCACCTTGTCTGGGGCACTGATATTTTCATAATGCAACTTAATTTCAGACACTTTATCTTCATCTGCCACTGCTATGTTGAGTGTCTTTCTTTCTACATCCTTGACTGAGAACATGGAAGACTTATGCTAAGAAACCCTTTCTACTTCGGGAATCAAATCTCTTATTTCACTCATGGCCAAGCTCTCTTTCACAACATGTTTATTTGCTAAATCTTCTTTGGATTGGTAGACTGCTCCAGGTGTTTTATCAAAGACATGTTTCTTGCAGCTGAAAGCCCTTGAGATGCCTTCTTTTTGTGGCATGCTCTCTGTACTAGCCTCTTCGTTTTTGGTCCCACTCTCCACCATTTCCATATTCATTTGCTTGTCGGGTTCTTCTTCCTCCAGGTTTACTATCTGTGGAGACTGCGTGATTTTCATTTTCTTGAGAACATTTTGCTGACCAATGGTGCCCATGGCCTCTGAACTGCTCCTTTTGCTATAAACACTCATCTTGGGAGCTTTAATAATCAACCTTGGAGGAGTTTTTTGTGTCTGGGTCTGCTGCGGCGTTGACCTTATTTGTTGTGTCTGATCAGGCTGCAAAACGACTTCCATATCTGCACAAGTTTCCAAATTTGCCAGTTTATCAAAACCTTCAACATACTCATGTTCATAAGGGCCTTGTTTGCTCATCGGTCTTCTTTTAGACATGACCTGGTGTGGATCATATTTTCTCCCTTGTAACTGTGCAAATCCAAACTCCTTGAGCTTGGCCTGGATCTAAGGCAAGCATGATCTAGTCTTTACAACAAAGGGTCCTATTATGAAAGGAAACATTAAGTTAAATGCTTTGTGCATTTTCAGAAAATGTTCTGTTTCTGAGATGATTCGTTGCCTGATGAACTCAAGGGCAAAGACTCTGGGAGTTAGGAAAACAGGTAGAAGGTAAGGTGCCTCTTGATAACCATATACCCAAATTACAGTCGAGTGCATGAACAACACCCAATCTCCTACTTTGTTCTCTCGATTGGGTTGTAAATAACTTTTCATTTCTTCTAAAACCCTTGGCAGGTTGGTGCTGAAGATTAAGCTATAAACTCTGGACATGATCTTATTTATAAAAATGAGCATTGTGATCCTTTTGCATTCAATTGAGATGAATGTAGCTTCAAGGAACTCTGTCTTGTTTGTCTCTAGGAACATTCTCAGCAAGTGTGTGTAATACCTGAAGTGCCTCAGCGATTGGAAGTTCACTAACTGCTTGTGTACATTATCAGCTATGAACTCTTCAAAACTGATACAGACTGATTGACCGAACTTCGACTGAAAAAAGGTCAACAAAAAACCCAACATGACCTCAACTACAAATTTGTCATTATCTAGACCTAAAATCTGACTGAGTATAGAACATGCCCACTGGACCTCAATAACCATGATAGTTACATTCATAGGCAACGACAGACTCTCAGAATTATGTTCGGGTTTAACAATGGTTTGCAAAAATAGGGTTTTGACCTCAGGGGGACATTCTATGTAGACTGTAATTAGCTTCTCTTCCTCGAAGGGCTTAGACGTTGCGGGGGGAGACTCTAGTGTACCGAGGGGGTGTCGAATTGACGGGCTATCTACTCTGCATAGGACCTCTGACCCTAACTTATTTAAAACGACCTTTTCTTCCTGCGAGTATTGTTCTGCATACCAGCTTATGAATTCCGGGAAAGGGAATGCGACTTCGACAACGTAAGGGACAATGGAGGCTTGGACAACTTCGAGGAAAGGTATTTGTTTTCCCACATTATCTAACAAATTGGCTTTGGATACGGAGATGGGTGAGACAGTTATTTCAGTGTCAAATATATCAGAGTCTCTATCAATTAGGGCTTCTCCTTTCGAGGCAGGATCTTGTTCTGTTACGGATAAAATAACAAGATTCATGGCCATGATGAAAAATAATTGCAAATGAGTGGAGAATGCGCAAGTCTGGTTCACTATTGAGCTTCAGTTCGAATGGAGCGTTTGCGCAAATTTTCAAATGTTCAAATGATTTGAAATATCATAAAATAATGACCGGGGGCCCTCCTTTTATATATGCTTTCCGGTATCGGGGGTGAGGCAAAGCGGTTTGGGGTAGACCGCTTTTCACCCCGATATGCCTCTGGTGGCGCCACGAGGTTGCGAGCCGAAACCACGATATTTCTATCGGCCCTCTCTCAAACAATTAAACTTTGTGCTAGTTCCCCGCCCGATATGGTTTTTGATCGTTGATTTGGGATGTTTGAGATTTGTGGCCTGCCGGGTCTCATCAACTTCCGCACCTCCGCTGTATTTAGCCTTTCTCTGCTAGATGTGACCCTGTCCTCCAAACTATCACGTCTTCATACCAATCTAGCCCCTCGCTAAATCACGAGACTTGGATTCCATAAAAAAATGTTATGGTGATAACAAACGATATTAAAGAATTGATTTTATTTGTATTCATTCAAGTTAAATAAATAAAAGATTGATATTTTATCTACTTCATACAGTTTGTGTTATACATGTTTATGAATAATTAATTAAACTGCATAAATCTTATTCAGTTAATTTAGTTAATCTATGAAAGTGTGAAAAGTAGCCAAAAGTTCCAAACATTGATTCACCCACCCCTTAGTGTCAGTGCGTGTTTCAACAATCTCTACTTGATTTTTCAAAGTCCACAACTTCTTAATGCAATATTTAACCCATGCGATAGTCTTCTCTAGCTTCACCACATGTGCTTGGTGTAGTTGATGGATCTCTCGATCCCGAAACTCCAATTCCATCGCCATGACTTCCATCTTGGTCTGCCATGGCTCTTTCTCTATGTTTTCCATGTCACAACCCATAAATGGGTTGGCCTTCTAGGCACATCTAAAAAGCCTACCCAAGTCTCAAAGAATTTGTTCACCTTCCTACTTCAAGCTTGCAATGTTCCTATAACAACAAGAGAACTCACTGCTCAATGTGAATGTTTTGATTACTTGTTGCAACAAGGCACTAAGTCGATGTTTTCTAGCCTTCAAGCCACTCTTTTGGCTACCTACCAACTTGTCCCAAACCTTCTTACTTTTCTTCGAGTTCATTCCAATGTGATGAACAATGCTTTGATACTCCTTATCACAGGAATGTCAGTGGTGAAGAGCACCAATATTATCTCAAAATTAGCTTCGATACCACCTTTCCTTTAGAAATTTATGAAGAGTATGCTTTGATACCACCCGTCATGAACCTACAGTCTACCCAGATTTTTCTTCATGAACTCATGTTTCTCCCAAGTATGTTTCGACACCTAAGGTCATGCGACACTACCTCGCCTCACCCATAGGGGCTTGACCAACCTATGCTTACCACAGATAGACTATTCCTCTTCGCTTAAGGTTTGCCCATAACTTTGCCTTAAGGTCCAATATGTCAAATGCAACTAATTCCTACTCAACCAAGTTCATTCAACAATAGGCACACATCCAATCATGACCTTTAAAACATCTTAGCAATACTTTAACACTCAACCAACACAAAGCAAAGCAAGGAACAATAACATCCAACAATCACAAAGAGTCCACACCACATATGTATAGGTGGCACCCAAGGCGGGTACCTTAACTTTATTATATGAAGAATGCCATAGATATACAACAAGGGAGTTGTAGCCTCCTACTTGCAACTTTATTACAGATGTACAATGAGTCTAAAGCAATATTGCCTTTTGCATACTACCCATTAGACTCGCACAATCCATCCCCTGAAGCAACCACATGCCTTCCTGCTACAGACCATGTTTTCTTCTTCTTCTCACTCAACTAGTGCAATTCACCCCATTGTGCCTAACCCTAAATTCAACACAAACCATAGAGCTCCTTTACACTCATTGTGAATGACCAACTCACTTATGCCTTAGCACCTTCGAGGCATCCTCCTTTTTATATGAAACTCGCCTTTCAATAGAAAGCCCCTTCACTCTAAGGTGGACCCAAGTGCCACTTGACAACTTTGTTTCCTTTGGTGCCTTGTCTGTCAACCATCTGCATCCAACAAGTGTGCCTAACAATGCGCCCAAGTGTGTCCAATTGCGCCCAATTACGTCCAACTACAGCCAAGTGCATCCAACTATGCCCAAGTGCATCCAAGTGCATCTAGTGGTTGTGTCGCATGATTGCGCTTCGCAGATACTTGTGCTAGAAGGTACTTCTTCTGTCCATCACAACCCCCAAGCGTGGACCGCTCAACTCCTTGGCTCCGCATGTAGCCCAAGCACCCAAGTCTATAAAAGCTAGTCAAGTTCTCCATGACACTTTGTTTCTCATGCTTAGTGCATGTCTGTGGATGAGGTTGGTCGCGACAACCCTCTTTGCCTTTCCTTGCCAAGTTCCCTTCCAAGCTTCTATTGGTTTGGCCAACTAATGCGAGTTTCCAAGGTTTGCCGTGCACCTAGTCTATGAGCAAGGGGATCTAACATATCCGTGGTGCACCTTGCCAATGGGCCAAGGCACTCCAAAACTGACTCTTATGGCCATCAACCTTATGCTAAGTCTATCCATGCTGGTCAATGACCCCCTAACTGATCATGTGGAGAAGGTGCTCAAAGCCATTCAAGGTTAGGGTCGTACACTTCCTTTCTGTTAGAGCATCTAACTCAATGTCAACAACTAAACTCAAGACCTTGCGCCACCTCAATGATAACTTAACATGCCACTACAACATCGTTATATATGAGAGATGCTACACATATGATAAGGTAGGTGATTGAAGTTGACTAACTTATCAAAGACAGTCCATTCATACTTATGATCGAAATCAAATAATTAGTATTAACTAGAAAAAAAGTGCTCCTATCCAAATCAAATAATTAGTATTAACTAGAGAAAAAGTGCTCCTATCCAAATCAAATAATTAGTATTAACTAGGGAAAAAGTGCTCTTATCCAAGTTAAAAAAACTAAAAAACTAAAATAAAATAAATACTAATGATGTGGGTATGCTAGTATGCCTTACTAGAGACACCAATTTGTATTTTGAGTAAGTATTTATGAAATGGGTAACTTTTAATATTTTGAGTAAGTATCTATGAGATGGGTAACTTTTAATATTTTGATTAAATACCTATGAAATGACACCTTACAAAACAAGTGGGAATTAGATTTTTTGGTTGATAATCCATGTCTTGATATTTAAAAATTCATATAAATAATAATATTTTAATTAAACATTCTTTTATATCCATAATATAAAATATATTATTAATCAAAACTAGCTTTAAATTCAAAATCATACTGTATAAACTTGTTTATTCAAAAATAATTACCAAAAGAAAGAAAATATATTATTAATCAAAACTTGTTTATTCCAAAACAATTACCCAAACATTCCAAACAAATTCATATTTCTACTTGAAACTTCAATACGTGTAAAGTTCCATATAAAGAATCTGGAACTTCCATGGGTCTACGGTGATCAGACCTCTTAAAAGCGCTTCCCAAGGGTGCTCGCGATGCATATGTGTCGCTAAAGCAAAATTAAAAATCGAAAAAAAACCATTGTTGGATACAGTAATGATGGTTAGAGGGCTTTCATTAGCAACCTGGTAGAATGTTTCTTCCATCGCATGGCAGAGCTTTGCGAAGATAAATTCATAATCTGTAGTGAAGCAGTATGTATTGTTGTGCTCTGCGCAGAAAGCAGTTGCAATTCCACTGCAGTGCGTTGCATCTCCACTAAAACTACACCCTAGCAATGCCAATGCCTCGCCCACCATTCCGTTCTCTGCAAATGGTCAGTCGATCATCGTCTTTGATTGCTCACGACGCGTCCAGGATTCGAACCCGCCACATGTCAGAGCTCGTTCCCGGGAACAGAGCATTCTTAGTCGACACCATGGCCATGGTATTTATTTATTTTCATCGAGTTAATTCTCACAATTACTTTATCCATCTGTCAAGCTTGTCAATGGCTAATGGGGTGCTGTGTATTGATTTTTGCGAGGTTGTTAAAGGTTCGAAAGTTGGAGGAAGAGGGCATGACGCCGAAGCAAGCAGAGGCAATCACGGCTGTCGTGACGGGGGTTCTCAAGGACAGCATAAGTATCATCTCCCAGTCTTTTGTTTCCAAAGAAGAAATGCATAAAGTAAGGGATCTCAAATCCATGGGCTTTCTCATTCAATTTGCATTTTCAAAATTAAATCTGGATTGATTTCCAATGCGGGAAAATCAGATTTCCCGTGCCTTTTTTTCTTTCTTCCTTTCAGCCCTTATTTTAAAATTGAATTTTACATATACAGCAGAAAAACCACGGGCTTTGTTTATCTGAATGAGACACAGGCTTGGACAAGCTACTGATCTTCATTAGATAACATAAGGGAATTTTATCAATGTCCACAAATGACCAAGGAAAACACAGTGGGACGAGAAAGTACAATCAGTCAGTCATGGACTATGGTAGTGTCAAGAACACTTCTGAAAACTAAAGAAAAGCTAACATAGTAAAAGAGATACAAAGGTCAATAAACGAAAGAGAAGAGCATGCTCTAAGTATGACAAAATTACAAACCCTAATAGGTGCGAAGCTCTAGCCCAACCAAGAGATGGAAGTAGAAGTAGAAGATATCAGCCTTTATTAAAAACTGGCTTTTCAGTAAAAGCCTGTTACTACCTGGAATATATTATATACCTGGCATAGAAAAGAGGAAAATTTCAAAATTGCCACGTAGAGACTGTGATCTTAGGTTTAATAACAAGAAAACATAGAAAATACATGTTAACCAGGGAGACTCCACATTACACATTTTTCACTGCTGTCAACAGCAATGCCATGGGCAGCAAGAAAACATAGAAAACACATATTAACCAGGGAGACTCTGCATAGCGCATTTTCACTGCATGTCGATAACAGTGACATGGGCTTCATTTGGAGCTGGGATTGGCTGACTTGCTTACTCACTTTCAGGCTGCTTAGAGGTGGAGCTGCCATCATTTGAAGCAAAGTCTCTGGCTTCACTCGGCACTGGGGTTTTTCCTCCTCTCAACATACTCATCAAGATGCTGAAGATAAATCTCCATTGTCTGTTTGAGGTTGGTGACCTGGGCTTGCAGGGCAGTATACTGCCTGTTACTCTTCTCCAGTTATGTGTTCAGGCCCTAAATCTGTGTAGAGAGACAATATAGACATTCACCTTCTCCATAGCCTCATCACTCTTCTGGCAAAATATTTTAACCACCTGATGAATTTCTCATGCCATCTCTGTCGTCAATTTGATATTCCTCTTGGCAGCTTCTTTTGCACACTCGAGATGGAATATTCAATAAACAGGTACGAGTGCCTGCTTTATCCTTGGTCCAATTTTCCAGCTGTACACTAGGACGTCCTTCCCATGCCATCTCAGAAACCAGAGTAATCCGAGAGAAGAGAAGTAAGAACCCAAAGTAGACAGAGAAGGGAACAAATAGCAGTATCCATGGGAAGGGGAGGAATGGAAGTGTTCAAGGCAGAGTAAATGTAAATGATGTGGGGGATGAGTGGGACTAGTCGCTGCTATGTTAACTTAGCAACTCTAATCTAAATAATAATAACCTACGAGTGTAGTCACAACTTTTGAACGTTAAGTTCAGTACAGTTGACCTCAAATACAGAATTAAAATGGTGGACTGAACAAAAATGAGAGATATGGAAAGAAGTGGTAAATTACATGATTAAAAAAATCTAAAAATTAATTACAATTTAATTGCACCGAGAGAAGCGAGGTGCACTCTACAGCCCAGTAAGGGGGCGATGTGTCATGTTTGTAACTCTTATAAAGCAAATTGAAAAAAAATTGAGATCTGTAATGTAAAAATGAAAATAATTAAATAATGTAAAAAATATATCTATAAATAGTAATATATGTTGATGAATACAGCTATGGGAGACATCCTCCAGCTTACAAACCTGTGAGATGTGGAACATAGCAGATATGGAAGTCTTTCTCTCAGCTTACAAACCTAAGAGAAAGCCCCTAAGAAGGGTACGTGGTTCCTGCCTGAGACAGAGCTGGGAACGTAGAGATGACCTCCTCCATTCAGAGAGTTGAGAAGAACTCCAAATGATTATCCAGTGGAAAAGCGATCCGTTGAGTTAGGACGTGCCTGTGGCTGAGCACAAGGTGAACGTGTGAAATCCCAAAGTGCTAGGTGCATCGTCATGAGAACAAAAATGAAGATGATGTATTAGCCTCCTCTGAGCAACAGAGTTGACGAGAAGACTCCAGATGATTCTCCTGTCAGTGACAGTGGGAAAGCAGATCTGTATAGTGGACGTGCCTGTGGACGAGCACATGTGAACGTGTGAAGACCTGGTTCTTCTGTGTAATGCAGTGAATCAGAGCTATGACATCCCTATGGATGTGCCCCTAGTGGATGAGCACTAGTGGGTGTATCAGATCCTTTGCCATATGTTGTTCAAGAGTCAGACCTCCTTGTAACCCTAATTGTTATATAAAGGGTACAGGTCGGCCCCACCTTAATGTGATTAATAATAAATGTAAAAGATAATTAATATTAATATTAATATTAATTATAATAATAATAATAATAATATATTATAAAGTGACTTAGAGAGGTCAGCCCTGTTGAGCCAATAAATGCCTTTGTTGATTGGACAAGTCTAATATAAGTAAGGGATGATTCCCCATTGTGGAAACATATATTCCTTGTGAGTTTGAAAATTTCAGCAAACACATCTACTTGGGAAAAGGTGCGCACCTCTCTTGGGTGCTAGTCTTCTAGGGTTTGAAGCACCCTCTTGTGTGCAAAGGTTTATTTTGGTGGAGGTCTTTCTCTTGAAGAATATAGCAAAGGATTTGGCTGGGTTTTCTTCCCTTGTTGAGAAGGGTTTTCCAGGATACTTCTTGTGTTCTTGTGCATGGTGTTTCTTCTTGTGATCTTGGTTGTTGCAACATTATTGTTTATGGTTAAGTGAAATGCTAAAATGAAATGAACTTCATGCTTAACCTAGCTTTTGAAAAATCAACATGGTATCAGAGCATAGGCCTTGAAGAACCCATTGCACAAGCTACAAACTTTTATCAACTATCTCTCCTCTTCTGCAGAACCGTACGACCCTCCTAGGGTTTCTAGAAAATCCGTACGACCTCTTTCTCAGTGGTGATTCAACCCTTAATACTTGGACGCTGGGGCTACTTTTTGCATAAAAGAGTATGACCTCTTCCAACGCATCTCCAGAGACTCTCAGATTGACATTTCGAGCATTTTGAATTTTTGGCCCTAGGGTTTTTAGGGTTTCGCAAATTTCTACAGAAATTTCAGAATTAGGGTTTCTGCAAACCCATTGAAGGAGCTCTTCAGATCACCAGTGTTCTACTATCTCTCAAAGGCTTATTGTTGGCAGTCATAAGTCCAATAAAACCTAAAAGTGCTATCCTTGCCTAGCCGTTAGGTAGCCTAGCCTAGTTGACAAAGGGTTGTGAAGAATCTCAAATTACGATGAACAAAAACTATGATGGAAGATAAGCATGATGGATCAAGCATTTTCAAAGTTCTTGAAAGACAAAACTTCAGAGGAAGACTTATTGTGGGTAATACAAAAGGGTTTAACAGAGACAACTATCAATAAATGGAAGGAAGATGACGTCAGTATAAGGAAGCCAATCACCTACTCAAGTCCTCACTTTGAAGGGCCAGCTTCAAAATAACAAAGATGACAAAAGATGACACCGTGACTATCTTCTTCATAAAGATCTTAGAGGATAGAGATCAGCCAAAGAGCCATTGAAGAAATCACATCAGCATCCTCAGGTATGCACTTGTATATATTATTTATCATTGTCATGAGTGAAATTGCAGGAGGAAGGAACCTTTACTGAAGTCATGGATCCAGAGGGATCTCAGTGCATTTAGAGAAACAACACACTCAAAGTAAAGACTCCAGGTTTGATTGTTGTAATTGCCATTCCTCTAACCTATATTTCTAAAAGTATGCTACATTACAAGTAGGTGTTGTAGCTGTGACAATATTCCTTAAAATGTTTTGATTCTAGAGATGTACTAACTATTCTCCTTTAGGAGATATTCTTGTGTTGGTTCTTTTTGTTTTCTTGTTCCAGATAGGTTAACAAGAAAAGAAGATGCTTATCCTTCAGAGGGAGTCACTTCACTCAGAAGGAGCCAAAACCATTTGAGAAAGAAGAAGAATAGAACCATCATTGAGACAACCAATGCTACGAAGCATGACCAAAATCTTTCTAGGATTCCATGGGAAGAAGCATGCATGACACAGTATATGTGCAGAACAAGAGTCTTCACCAGACTTTGAAAAACATAACTCCCGAAGAAGCCTTCACCGGAATGAAGCCTGAGATTGAGCACTTCAGTTTGTTTGGGTGCCCAATGTATTTTCATGTACCCAAAGAGAAGAAGTCCAAGCTAGATCCTTTAGGAAGAAAGGATACAGTGAATCTTCAAAGACATCCCTAGTCAGAGACAGATTGAGACAAGCAGAGACGTTGTCCTTGAAGAAGAGACAGTTTTTTTCAAAGACCCAGAGAATCTCAGATGGAGATTGACAGTGAGACAACACCTTTTCCCCCTTCAACAATTTTGAGGGAGACAGTCATTACTCCAGGTTATCCAGTTTCTCCAGTTGATATGTTCAGAGATATTGCAGTAGGGCATAAAATGCCTACCTAGACTCACTCTGCAAGAGGCAGAGAAACATACAAGCCTCTCAAAGCACATTCCGAGAAAGCAAAAGAGATTTTCGAGCTATCCTTCAGTCATAAGCCACTTCATTGATGTTGAGACACCTTGTCTTAGAGAAGCAACAAGAGAACTGGTATAGCAAGATGCCATAACAGAAGAATACCAGTATATCTTAAAAGAATGATGCATAAGATATTATTCAGGGACCAGAAAGGGA
>ML845541.1:0-12425 GCA_009831015.1 Picea engelmannii | reverse complement strand
AGAGGAGCACGACAAGAGACCAACACACGTAATCTCAACTCAGTCCAGAGGAGTATGACTCACCTATCACATAGGCGTTCTCAGAGATCATCTCAACTCAGTCTAGAGGAGTACGATCTGGAGAATGTCTCATGAAGCTGCAATCATCAACATGCAAGGGGTGCCAACATATCTGCCTTTGCTCCAACATTGAGGGATTCTACATCCTTTCTGAAAAATACAATTATATCTGAAATCTGAAATTCTAGCTCTACTTTTCATGCTGCTATATCCCACATGTGCAGAGGAGAGGAATCACCATTGAATGTGTTTCTGCATTTGCATCTCCTTTTCCATAAAATGGAAATTCCTGTCAATTAGATAGTACTCCAATCTCTGTGCCATGCTGCCTGATCATCTAGCTGTCTCCCAAGATGACCCCTTCTAGTGAATATGGCTGAAAAAATGGATGGCATATTCAGTGGCAGTCCAGTCTCAGAAATTCAGCCACTCTACACCCCTGGAATACATGTTTGATGGCCTCAATTTTGTGATATATATTGCAACAGCCATTTCATACTCGAAAGTGCTGCAACCTATCTATAACTGCTAGGCTGTGATTGAGCCTGAATCATGCAATCCTCAAGGATTCTTTTTGTCCACCTCTGGCTCTCTTCATTATCTTGAATAGCCCACCTCTTATTTAGTCTCTCTGCTGCAATCGAAGGTTTTGGTCTAACCATTTGATGCAACTCTTGAATTATAAAACATGAAAGGTTTATTATAAGACTACTTCCAACCCTTCTAGACTGTTCCATTGCCCATGAACTTGTTTTATCTCGAAAACTCTGGAGGAACCTTGCAGGGATCTATAAAAGTTTGTTTGTCAGCAAATGATAAGTCCTAGGAATGTTTAACTACTCTCCTATCCAACCTGTTCCTTGACTCTTCATCCCACAAGTCTCCTCAGGTGTAAAACCTTTTTTAGCTAACCTCTTACTTGCATAACAAGGCAGTAGGCCAATCTGTCCCCTTTTAGAACAGAAATTCCAAATACACCTTGTTGCCAAATCCCAAATGCTCCTCAGCCCATCAAAGTCCTTATGCAGCTCCCTGAAACTAGTTTCCATGCATGCCACATCCTTTTCAGGATTTCAATCTAGTTTAACTCAAGATACATGTATTATATTCTGTCTGTGTTTAGTGTTTTCATCTTGCTATTTTCAAGATATATATATATATATAGAGAGAGAGAGAGAGAGAGAGAGAGAGAGCGCAAAGTGTTAAATTTCAGACCATGGTAAGCAGATTCTGGCACTTATATATATATATATAGAGAGAGAGAGAGAGAGAGAGAGAGAGAGAGAGAGAGAGACCAAAGTGTTAAATTTCAGACCATGGTAAGCAGATTCTGCACTTAGATAAATTAACCTAAACCTAGGTAGCTTAAAAATTGAAAACCTCAATCAAAACATCAATCTCTAAATATGTTCATCTACAAACACATACTGTTGGAAATTACAACAGGAATACACAAATGTGGAAGACTCAATACTGCATCTATCTTCTATTTACTGATAGAAGAAAAAATTACATTGCTATAGCTTAAAACTAAAACTTACCAAACAACACAGTCGTGTGCTCTAGGTCTTTTTTATAGAACAAGAGGCAGAGGGAAGATACAATTTATCAGGTCACATGCATGAAGTGCCCAAGGTGAATCCGTCAAACCCTAACCCTAATCTATTAAGCCAGTGTGCCCTCTTGCATGGATAGAAGTGCTATAGATAGTGTACCTTGATACCGCTCAAACTCTTGCTAAAGGAAAAGTCATAACCTTAATCGGAGAGCCTAGAAGCAACTCTCAGGCAAGCCATCCACTGTCACCTTGGTGGCCTTGCCCCACACTTTAGGCTACGGAAAGTGGTATTCTAGTCTAGGGAGGAATCCCTAAGGTCAATCTAGCTAAATCGTAGAGTTCAATTAGCTTAGATTGACTATAAAATCTTGTAACCCAATGATTAGATTTGCTTTAAATGTAAGAGAAGTGACTAAGTATGCAAACTAATTGATTGATTACTTCAATAGCACAAGTCCTCAAATGAGTTATGAATTATCCGTGTGCTTGTATATTAGAGTGCTGGAAGTGAAGGATGACCAGATTTACCACAATCACATGTATCAACCACGTGTTTCATTCAAGAATGACCCAACTTGAAATTAGGAGATCATAACATTCACATTGGGATGTCAAGTTGAAAATTCATCCATCAACAATGACCAAAATAGAAATGTTACCAACTAAACATCAGCACACAGTTCCATTGATTTGACTTGAAGTTAACAATGAATAATTTAATGTTCCAATTATGAAATGCTGCCATTGAAAAGTCACATTAATGAAATGCTGAATGATGAAATGCCTATGTGACTATTGTAAGTTCCAGATATAGAATAGGTACATAAACCATTGGAAACCATAAGCATTACCACCATAAAATTGCCATATAGATCCACAAATTGCTAGTTAATTAGAGATATTCCATGTGTGAAGGAAATGACAGCACCTTAACATAACAAATGAGATGAAATATGAGATCAGCCCCTTAAATGTATGGACAAGGTGAGCAGATTTGCCAAAATAATATGCTCGATTTCCCAAAGTTGTTTTACTGTGAAATTTCCAGATTGCCAAATCACCACATACCATAAGTTTCAAATAGATTCATAACACAAGCTTATGTCACTGATGGGACTTGGACTTTGTAATTGTACTAGTGTTGTGATACTCGGTAGGGTCTCGTGAGCATTGTCGAGTCTCAAGTACTTGGGGTTAAACTCGCCCAATGAAACTTGACAAGACTCAAAATTTCCTATATTTTGAGTGTTTTTCTGTTTTTTCTATTTGTTGAGTTTTATAGAGTCTTGAACTGAGTTTGGCTGAGTGGTTGAGTTTTGCCGAGTTCAAGTCTCAAACCTTGAATTGTACATCATTTGATCAACATCATTTGCAGCTTTTGCTGTATTTTTCTCATATGAATTTGTCGAACTCTTTTGGCTGATTGAGTGTTGAATTTGCAAGTTTACGCATGCACACACACCTTGAACTATGACATCGAGTTGACTGCTAATATTATCCTTGAATACTTGAGTGTCATTGTCTAGACTCTAACCTTTTAATACAAGCGAAATCTGATCTTACTATGTTTGATATCAAAGTTCAATTATGGTATTTGGCTGATTATTTGGTATCAATGCTCTTTCAAGGGTTTTGGTTTCATTGCATGTTTACAAGCTTCTCCGTAAAGGAGGTTTCCATGTCTAACACCAATAAAAGCAAAGCAATGAGTGAGCATTTGTAATGTCATGCCCCAAAAATTCATATAATCATTAAGATGCCATGTATCTTAGACATAAATAATAAAGAGTTGGGATTTGAGATGCCATGTATCTTAGCAAAAGTAGTGGGCTCGGAATCTGTGATGCTCGTCACCGTAGCCAGATATGAACCAAACCTCTCTAGCGCTCTGCTCTCTCTCATCAACCTCTAGGGCTCCTCCCCAACATACTTCTTGGCTTCCTTCAAGGTCTCCTGAAACCATCTCGGTTTCCTCTTCCCTGAAGTAACCTCCTGTGGAGCAGTCTCCTCATGCCCCTGAGTCTCATCCACAGATCTCTGCAAAGTAGTTTGTGATCTCGAAGCACGTGCACCAACTGTCTGTATTCAAGGCATCTGTGAACCTGAAGTTGTACTGGGTGGACCGATCACCACTGAACTCGGTGTACTTGACACTTGAGACTGTGTCCCCTGAGATGCATCACTTTGTATCTGTGGGACCTCCTCAACTCTGTCTCTCAACTCAAGAGATCTCCTGAATGCTCTGTCCTCCTCGAATCTGACATCTCTCCTCACAACCACTCTCCTCAGTGATGGAATGTAGATCCGACAGGCCTTAGAGACCTTTGAATATCCAACTAGAATCTCCTTCTCTGCTATGGGGTCTAGCTTTGTCCTCTTCTTAGAAGGGAAATGAGAGAATGTCAAACACCCAAATATGCGTAGGTGCTCAACATCAGGCCTACTCCCAGTGAAGGCCTTCTCAGGAGTCTTCCTTTCCAAAGCTCTATGGGGACTCCTGTTCTGCAGATACACTGCAGTACTACAAGCCTCTGCCCATAAGTAGAAGGGAAATCCCTGATCATGCAACATCGATCTCATTGCAACAACTATGGCCCTGTTCTTCCTCTCTACAACCTCATTTTGTTGCGGGTTGTAAGGAATGGTCAACTGCCTCCTGATACCCTGCTGGGTGTAGAAGTCTGCAAACTTTGTGGAGGTATACTCACCTCCATTGTCCAACCGCAAGACATTGATCTTTCTTCTTGTCTGGTTCTCCACAAGAGATTTAAACTCTTGGAACCTCTTGAAGACCTCACTCTTGGTCTTCAGGAAATAGATCCTGGTCTTCCTGGAGTGGTCATCAATGAAAGTCACATAGTACTCACAACCACCCAAGGAAACTCATGACATGGGCCCACACACATCAGTGTGTATCAAATCAAGTACCCTAGCTGATCTATTGTCACTGCTGGGAAAGACAGTCTTGGTGTACTTCCCAAGAGTGCACCCTCTCCACACCTCTTGATGCTCAATGCTGAACTGTGGCAAACCTGTCACAATCTCTCTCAACGACCTTAGAGCACCATGATGCAAATGAGCCATCCTACGATGCCATAACTCACACAATTGACTGCTGCTGCTACCACTAGCAAACCATGCAATGGCTGAAAAAGTAATCTGTACAGATTCCCCTCACGTGTCCCAATCACTCTGCCAGAAGTGATACTGGAGCCCTTAGGGTGAATGAGGACCTCTGTCCCTTTGAAGGACACCTCAAATCCCCTATCTTGAATGGAGGAAACTGAAATCAGATTCTTCTTCATCCCAAGGACATACAATACATCCCTGAACACCAAGGGTGGCCTTAACTCCCTCTGAAAGAAACTGTGCCACGCCCAACCGCTCTGACTATGATGTTGTCTCCAAGCACTATCTCCAACTTGATCTTTGGATCTCTAAGATCAGAGAAGTGCTCTCTATCACCTGACATGTGACTAGATGCTCCATTATCTATGTACCAAATGCGGGATGGTGACTCAACTGTTGAGCAACAAACTATCAAGGAACATTCCCTCTGAAACTGAGAGGCAAACTCATCCTCCTTTGCTGTCGCTGTTGTACCACCCCGCTTCTTCTTCTTCCTGTTGGGACATTGTCTAGCATAATGCCCCATCTTGTTACAAACAAAGCATTTAACTTTGCTCATATCCCTCTGCTGCTCACCTCCTCTCTGCTGTTGCTGCTTGGCCCCACCCTTGGGACCCTTCTTGGTCTTCTTCTTTCCCTTTGCCAAAAGAGCAAGATTCTCATCACCATCCCCACCACGCTGCTGCTAGTAGATCCTGATCCAACTCTAAGCTCGTCTTGCACAAAGTCATCCCAAAGCCTCTCCCAACTGAGCATATGCTCTCTAGCCACGATGCCTCACACAAAGCTCTCCCAAGGTTTGGAGAAGCCATTTAAGGTTGTCCTGACCAACTTGGATGGATCCACTATCTCGGCAATCGCTGCCAACTCATCACGGATCTGAGAAAATCTTGTGAGGAATGAGGTAATTGAATCAGTCTTCGTCATCTTGGTGCCCCTTGACTTCTCATGGAGCACCATCTTCCGGTTCTGGTTAGGACTCTGGTATAGACCACACAAGGACTGCCACATCTGAAATGCGAAGTCCTTACCTACATGGGGAATGATATGATATTTCACCGCATCAAGGATAGTCCTCTTGGCCTTGATGTTCCTCTTTTGGAACTCAGCCAAGAGCACTGCATCTGTAGGAGGAACCACAGAATTCTCCACAATAACCCATAGTTCAAGTTCCTCCAAGATCAAGAGTATCCTAGCTTTCCATGGAGACCAGTTGCTAGCCCATGCTAGCCTATCCTCCACCCTCAACCCAGCCACCAACATGGCTGCCATCTGATGCTAATCTGACCAAGCAAAACCAATGCTAACTGCTGTCTAGGTGAGACAAAAATCTTCCAACTGTTTGCAAACTATATCAGCCAACTCTTGTGCCCTTTTGCTCTGATACCATGAAGAAATTTGAGGATCCTATCGGCTGCCCAACAGGTCTGTTCTTGACCTCTTGTTGGATACAGTTTTCAAGGTAAGTTTAGGGACTGTTTTCTTGCTGTTTTAGGACAGCAATAGATCTGAACTTTCTGCCCTCTGAATCTGCCAAGAAGGATGTGATTTACTGCCCTTTTGTAGCTGTTGTTTTAAGGTTTTAATTAGGATGTTTTTGTTGTCCAAATTAGCACATATAAAACTCTACAAAACAGAAAATACCCGCTAAGATCTTTTCCACTTTTATGCAGATAAGTAAATAAGCAAACCACAAACTAACACAAGTGATTTTTGGTCAACATGACCCTGGAAAAACCACCATGGGGAAAACCAGTTTGGATAGCAGATGTATTATGGAGATCTCAAGCAAATGATACAACAAGGAAATAATACAAAGGAATCTTATACATATCCTAGCTCCTCTCAAGCTTAGCAATGGAGTTCCTTCGAATGTGTGCCCCTCTTTTCCTTGATGTGCCTGCTAGATGAAGAATGCGCCCTTTGCTTTGGTGTGCCCCCTCAACCTTTGCCCTTGCCTGCTATGGTGCGCCCTCATACAAGCTCAAGCTCCAATGGTCCCCCTCTTCCCAAATGGTGAAGTGTGCCCCTCTTTGCTTCTTCTCTTCTCCAAACTCTTCTTCTCCTCTCCTCTCTTGCCTTCACTCAAATCTTAGGCTAACCTAGGAAACCAATGGCCAAGATTGGATCTAAGCCAACCAAGATGAATGGTTGAGATTAAATTTCCCTTTTATCTTAAGTTCCTAAGTTACTTTATGTTATTAAAGTCACTTTGTGACTTAAGTGAAATAAAGTCACTTCTACTTTATAACATAAATTAAAGTGGTGAGGGTCAAATATTACCCCCTTTGAGTTAGACACTCAATAACTCAAGGGGACCACTTTTCAAGGTACCCAAAACTCAACACATCTATGGTATTTGCTGTGAGCGTTCTTCTCTTCCTAGCGTGGCTCTGTTCCCTTCTGTGCTATCATGGCTCTGTTATCTGTTTGTGCTGTTGTGTATCATGCTGCTATCAGACCTGTTGCTGTTATGTGTTCATGCTAATGGCCTCTTCATTCTTCTGTATTCTCTTGGTTAATCATGTAATGGCATCTTCTGTGTACTGTCATTGAGACTCATGTGTCAAGCTGTGACTTACCCTGCTGGTATGACATCTGCAGCATCAGTAAACTAGGCCATCTCCAAAGTGGCAGCTCCCTTACGATTTGACAGCGGCTCACAATGATTCTTCCTGTGGTGGCTTGATATCCTTTGACAGAAATTTGGTCGATCTAACCTGGATACCGCATCCTTGGCGGCTCCCTTCTATGGCTTCTCTCAAAATCCTAATAATCAATCAAACTTATTCACTAAAAACAAGACTCAGGGCCTTCCTGCTCTGATACCATGTTTTTCTAAGCACACAAAAACAGAGATATGGACTCACATAAAATATATCATTTATTATTATGAAGTCATTTGACACAATGGGGTCAATCCCCCTTTTTTTCATTTGCTAGGTAGCTATACTACCCGTACAACTCAACTACTGTATTTTATTATATCTAATTATCGTTATAATGGTCACTTATATAATTGTGACTTTATTACATTATTGAAGCCTTACACTCTAACAGTGCTGTCCTTGAGATTTGGACGGTCTCTCCAGGTATCCCTGAAACTCGTCCACCTGTCCCATGTCGCACCATCCCCAAATTTTCTGTAACATGGTTAAATTCTATACTTTAACCGTATTTTTTGGGTTGGTATAGATACTTCAAACAGGTCCCCTATGAGGTTATGACTGTTTTGACTACGCCATTTTAAAACCTCATAGCTTTCAGTGCCAGTCCTTTTCAAGGATAAATGTAAAACCTATTGATTTCGTGTACTAGTTCTTCAATGACTTGGAAAGGGAACAGTTGCTTCATTTCAGCGCCATTATTTCAAATATAGAAATTGAGCTCAGATACAAGTCAGAGACAAATCCGCTGACAGATGAAACTAATTTATGAACCTTTTCATTCTGGCTTGATTTTTCGTGCATAGGTGTTCTTTTCTTGTGTAATTTAACATAAGTTTAAGCAGATTAACAAGTATTTACAATGTACAATATACAACCAAGGATTGTTGTATGATTTCTTACAGCATCGTTAACATTTATCACAGGAGAACTTTGGGAAGTATATCCAAGTATTATAATTTACCTCCATTGCCTTTGTGGGAAATCTTTAATTCAATTTTGATTAGCATTAATTGCTTGAGCTTTATATCTGATAGATCCACTGCATATGCCAATTACCTACCTGTGTATAGGTATAGTTTGTTGATTCTATATCCTTTTTGTACATTTTATGACATACCATGAATACAATACAATGGCATAATTTGTGTGTTAATTCACAGAGTGAAATGCTCCATGAAGCTGCTTTATCAAAATTCAAGGGAGAAGTGAAGAGCTCTCAGGTATTTTTCAAATGCACATAAATTTCTTAAACTTGCTGTCAGATATTTTGCATTATGTGCACGAAAATCCAGGTTCATGCCAAGTGCTACATTTTTGTACATTTTATTGTCATATGAATGTTTGTGGGTGGGTAACTCATAATTATCAAACAGGTTCCATGTGCAGAAGTTGATTGAAATTTTGAGATTTGTTCTATTATGAAATTTACATGCAGATGCAACCATAACTGCTATAATCTTTGAGTGTCAAGATTGTTCCTAGACATACAAATTGAAGTCATTCTATTCTCTTTCTGTGCTTATTTTGTCTACTTGCTATAGCTATTTTAAATCAGGTATAATAGATAAATTTACTGGTTTGTGCCTTGTTATCAGTTCTGCTTAAATATCCTGTGAAGGTTTGGAACAAGAGGTGGAAGAGTATCTTAATGTCGTATCTAAGAAACTTAATTGTTTATTTCTTGTTTAGGACAAACACTTATGTACTGCTACTATATTTATGGGGTATGAGATTGAGAACCAAATGAGAACAGAAAAATATGCTTCAATTGTTCAGATATGAAGATATATGTAAATATATAAATGTGAAAAATGTAAATAAATTAAATAAAAGTAGGGTATAATATGTTTTGAAGATTACTTATTTACTTAAATTTAATAAAGCAATTCCTATGATCGGGTCAGTTTCCATGTGAATACTAATGTAGTATGAAGTTATGAACTGAAATGGTCCACAAACATCATAGTTCTTACTTCTGTTTTCTGCATAGGAATTGTTGACCCAAGTCACATATGTTCTATCATTCTTTGCCACCTGACAATAATGGGACAACAACCTCAAGTTGTAGTGCACATAAACCAAGCTTTCTGCCTGATCTACATTCAGGTTATTTCTCTTCATGCTGTGGATGAAGTTGTAGGTGCTCCAACACCTCTCTGCAGAATAAATGTTAACAAACTGTGAAAGCACCCTCACCGCCAATTTATGCAGATGTGTGATAGAGGAGCCATACATGTTCCACTTCCACCATTAGATAGGATTCAACCTATCTTGATCTTTAGTTGCATGTAGGTTAGCAAAGACTCCATGTTCACTAATGTACTTGCTCAATTGACTTTGTATTTGAGCACACTCCTCTTCATCAGGGACCAACTTGTCTAATGCAAGCATATACCCATTTTGTACCACTGGATCTGTTTGTGGTTTTCTCCTAACCCCACCCCCAAATGCTGGTTCGGCCAACCAAGATTTGAGAATAATATTTGAGTGTAAGGACATATGCTAGGGCATGGAGTGGAACATTCAAATTATCCCACCTTTTGACCATATGTTTACGGATATGATCATACAAGATCACATCTCTCGGCTCAACAATGTCTTTGATTTGGCTTAGCATGCTATCCTTTTGCTCATACACCACCCCAATCATGAGCTGATTTGTATCTGCAAACAGAATCATACTATAAATGGGCTTGGTGAATTGCAGAACATACCTAACCTGTTGCCAAAACTGACCATCAAGCTTTGTGTCCTCCACCTCCTGAAATTCATGTCTATCATATGTGGTGAGTTTTGGTGTACCTCGGTGTTGACCCCAAAATCTCACCTTTGAGATTTGGATGGTCAAAGGGTCAGTCTATCCTTTCAGGCTGGCATTCAGAGGTTATTCCCGAGGACCATCATTCAGAGGTTTTCCAGGCACATTGATTCTTGTCCTGGTCAGTTAGAGGATGGTTTCTTACATGAGTTGAGTTCAGAGCTTGTTTCAGTGATTTCCGAGTTATTATAGGATGAGGTTTCAGTTCCAGGTTTGAGTATGAGAGATGTGCAACATTATGGGGTACTTATTGCCCATGAGGATCTTATTGACCTCTCACATCAATTATTTGACAACATATTCTTACTCCTTGTCCATTTCTGCTTTCAATGAGTATAAACTTGATGGTATTTGGACAACTTTGCTTTTTGGTGATGAGGTGGCACAGGTGATGATGTGGCAGGGTGAGGTGGCGACCCATGTGGGGCCCACACGCTTAAATATGGGCTTTTTCCTCCTAAAACTGGGCCCACTAAGTCACCCAACACTTGCTAAATAAAAATTGGACAAAGTAAAGAAGTTTCCCAAAGTCATAAAGCGCCTTAAAGCAAGTCAAAAGTCAAAACTGGGCGAGTTGTCTGCTTTCTGCTTTTAGCTTTCTGCTTTCAGCGTTTAGCTTTTAGCTTTATCCTTTTCCCAGCTTTCCCCCTTTTCTGCTTTAGCTTTCCACTTTTTCCTTTATTCCTTTTTCCTTCCCCTCTTTCACTCATGCGACCTAACTTTCCCTCATTCCATTAGCCCGAGCGACCTATTTCTCTCCATGAGGTTAGCCCTTCCTACCTTTTTGGCCATAACTTCTTCATACCTAACCAATTTTGACCCATTCGACCTCCATTCTTCTCCAGATAACCCCCAGATTTGACCAGAAGGCTTGGGAAAGGTTCGCTCAACCAGTTTTAGCAGGCATTCATGCAGTGACACATGGTAGATGGACAGATTGACACTTGGGCAAGGAATATTGGCTAGCTTTTTGCCCAGTTTGGAAACATCAAGGCTAATTCTTCATGCATTTATCTATATATGCAACATTCTTCTACAATTGAGAGATTGATCACTCTATTGCAGGAGCATTACTACTCTCTCATTCTATTCTGTCTCTCATTCTATTCTATCTCTCATTCTAGCTTCAAAGTCTCAGTTTCTTGGAGATCATTGTAACAGTTCTTGGCTTTTCTCTGTGATGGAGCCATTCCTCTGATTCGACATGAATAAAGAGTCTTATGTGTTGATTTTGGCCTAGATTCTTGTTGTTGCATTGGATTTCTAAATAATTGTAGGTGTTTGAAGCTCATCCTTCACCGGGGGCCGATTTGGCACCTTTGAAGCGCTCTTCCTTCATGATTTATTGTCTTTTTGCATTCTAATGGTTCGCTTTGTTTAGGGTTTTCCACCAAAATTCATCTAAAATTAAATTTTATGCAAGTTTTGGGTGAGGTTATCTAACTCTCATCCCAAAACCATCTTGAGCTTGTTTGATTTGTGTTTTGCATGTCAAATCTCATCCATCAAGCAACACGCCCTAGGGTAGCCTCCCTGTGGTTGGCACGTACTAGCCCAAAATGAGAGGAGTGATATCAATTGTGACCTTAGGATCCACCCCTAAATTACGCCTAGTTTGATTCCCTCAATCTACAACTGACCTAAAGCTTAAGGTGTTAAATTTAGCGTTAACACTTGGGAAGTGGTCCCCTTGTGGTTTGGAGCCACTAACCACAAGAGGGAGATGTTGGTACTCTTGTACTTTGTACTTTATGTCTAATTTCACTTTGATTTAGGAGATTTAAGTCAAAAGTGAAATTTGGTCATTTTAGCCTAAATTGACTATTAATTTACTTTATGGGTGAATTGAGGGACATAAAGTAAACTAAGGGAACTTAACCCAAAATGGCTTTTGAGTTAAGATTATTGTGGGATGATCTCAGCCATTGATTAGGAATGGCTTGAGATGATCCTAGCCATTCACTTTTAGGTTTCCTTATGATTTGCTCAAGAAGGGCGCAAGAGGCCTAAGGAGGCTCATTCACTCTTATGTTCACTTGGAGAGTTTGAGGAGGAGCACGGGGATGAGGTTGGAGGCATTGGAGGAGGGCAGCTTGGGCGTTTCTATTCATGGAGGAGTTATGGGAGCTAGGGACCCTATTATTTAGTGGTGATCACAGTTGCTTGGAGGAGGGCGCACACCTAGCAGGGA
>ML845540.1:14026-36600 GCA_009831015.1 Picea engelmannii | reverse complement strand
TTTTTTAAGGAAGGGCTTGAAAATGGAATTCATCAACCCTTGGAATGTGGAAGGTGCATTTGTAAGGCCAAAAGGCATGAACAAAAATTCATAATTGCCTTCATGAGTTTGGAATGTTGTTTTTGGGATATCTTCTTCCTTCATTCTAATATGATGATACCCTGAACGAAGATCCAATTTTGTGAAATATATTGCTCCATGTATTTCATCTAACAATTCATCAATGATGGGAATGGGAAACTTATCTTTAATAGTGATCTTGTTGAACTCTCTATAATCTGGACACATACTCCATGAGCTATCTTTCTTGAATACCATTACCAATGGTGCAGAGTAGGAACTTTGGCTAGAACTAATAATGCCAACCTCTAACATTTCTTCAACCATATGCTTAATTTCACTCTTCTAGGCATAAGGGTATCTGTATGTCGTGATGTTAGGAGGAACACTCCTAGGAATTAAGTGAATTTCATGATCATGATTTCGAGTGGGTGGAAGATCTTTGGGAATATCTTCAAATAATTTGGAATGCTTATAAATGATCTCTTGGAGATCTTGAGGAATAGATGGCTTAGATATTTGAACATCTAGTGAGCATAGTTGTGCAATAACACCTTGATGCCCCTTTTTCAATAATTTTTTCATGCCATTAGAGCTTATCACCTTACCTGGTTTCCCTGTGATACCTTTTAACTCTATTTCTTTTCCTTCCAATGAAAATTTCATGAAAAGTTCTTAAAAATTAAAAGCCACTATTCCTAATGATTGTAACCATTGGATTCCTAGTACAACATCAACACCACCCATGGGTATAGCAATCACTAGACTATTCATTACTTATTCCCCCATAGTAAGATTGATCTTATTGCATTTTCCTGAGAAATTGATAGTTCCTCCATCTACAATCATTACTTGAGACTCTGGCACTGGATATACAAAGCAATTGAGATCTTTGGCTAATTTATAGTGAATGAAATTATGAGTACTTCCAGAATCAATTAGGACTATTACCTTTTTATTTTTGATGTATCCTTCAATATTGAGGGTTTGACGAGTGCTAATTCCAGCCAATGCATTACACAATATCGTGGGAGTCAACTCTTCAGATGAAATTGCTTCTACGTTTTCATCTTGAGATGGTTCTTGTTCTTTCTTTTCTTCCTATTCACAATCTATGTAGAATAATTTCTTCTCACCACACTTATGTCCCTTAATGTACTTGTCTTCACAATTAAATCATAAACCTTTTTCTTTTCTTTCCTCCAATTGTTGAGGTGCCAACCTTGTAGGTTGAGGTGTTTTAGAAGAAGGAGAATTATTCTCTCTATAGATGTTAGGATTGGTTCTTCTAGTAGCCATAGCCATATTTTTACTTTCAACATTTATTGCCACCCTAAATTCATTCTCCAATGATTTGGGTTCCCAAAGGTGAACCTCATGTTGAATGTTATCCTTTAAAGTTCCTATGAATACATCAATCAAGTGTTCATTTGGAATATCTATTACCTTTATATTCAATCTTTGGAAGTTCTCAATGTGCTCTGTAAATGAACCATTTTGCTTGAGATTTATCAATAGGGTAAACAAGGTATTGCTCCTTGTATCCTCATAGTGTGATATCTTTTCTTCCGTGAAAATTGTCCAAGTGATGAGTGATTTGAGAGAACAAAGCCAATGATACCATACAAATTGATTGGGTTCTAAATATAAAGAAACAATTCGTACCTTTTGTGTTTGTGGAACATTATGTAGATCAAAGAATTTCTCCATCTAAATTATCCATGTGATTGGGTCCTTTCCATAAAACTTCATCATATCGATATTAGGAATGTGGTTGGTCTTCAACCCAAAGTTTGAGTTTCTCCATTTTGGATTCACCGTCCTTGTGTCCTCATCATGAATTTCATGGGATACATTTTCACTTTCAGGTGTCCTCTCTATTAGGAAGTTTTTCAATCCTTCCATGATTTCCCCTTTTAAACCATCCATCTTAGTATTTATTGACTCAAACTTAGCTTCCATTGAATCCATCATCTCTTGTAGTTCATATTTTGTTACTAACTTCTTTTGTAAATAATTTATGTCCCTACGTATTTCTTAACCTTCATCAAAAGTCCATTTATGATTTTCTGGAGGCTTATTTGGTGTAGAAGTTCCCTTTTTGGGTGGCATGTTGGCCAGGTATCACTTTTGAACCTTGATTTTGAGGTGGTTTTGCTAAACAATATTTCCTCTGTTGTATATCCAAAGTTTCAGCCCTTTTGGGTATGAAACTTTATTTATTTTTAGCTTCTTCTCTGTAATTCCACATGTCTGATCAAAATTGGATGTGCCAAATGGAATTTATAGTAACTTCCCTACAACTTGATGATTTTTGGCCTTTTCAGGAGATCTAACTTGTATAGCATTCCTCGCACAAAATAATTGATATACAATTATGAAACTCGTACCATAAATACTACAGACTGTCAACTATCCAATGCAATCAGTCTCACTCAATTTGGATTCTCTAGGAAGAATTTATGATTTTTTGACTTGGAACACCTTCTTGAGACTAGTCAATAGGAATAGTCAAATAACCTATCTTCCGCAAGGTGTATCTAAAAATGTACGATGACCCAGAATCTGTAATTTTTATCATAGATACCTTAATGATTTATGTAAATATACTCTAGATTTCAGGTTCTGAAACATTACAAAAAACATTTTATAGTGAAAATTCCGCAATGACTTAGTTCATGATGATTCCAGAACCCTAACTTGCACAGGGTGTATCTCCGAAAGTATAAGGCCTCAGGAGCTGAAATTTTAACTCAACATACCCTGGTCTGTCTACTAAATAGAGTCCAATACGTTTCTTCTGAAACATTTTAGAAAAATAGTTATAGTGAAAATTCCAAGGTGTCTCAGATCTAGCAGCGAAACCCCAAGACATTGAGCTCTGATACCATATGTTAAGAACGAAATATCAATATAACATAGAAAAACCTCAGAATAAGTACTCAACACCTTGAAAAAGAGATAATTTCATATAATAATCGTCTTCGAGGGGGAAACCTCCTTTTATCCCACATAAATTTTCAAGTACAAGATGATTCAAAATGAAAATGTCTCCTTGATATATATAGGAGACTAGGAGGTATAATTACAACTAATGGAATAAAGCCGACATAAATAAAATAACATTACTAATGTAATATGCCCTAGTTAAGGGGTAATGATCCAATATTAGGTCTTAACAACATCCATGGCCTTCAGTAGCCATTTCCACCTCTTTCCTGCCCTCCTGGAAAGTCTATGGATTACTCTTCATCCAAGAGTACCTCCATATTCTCTTACATCTCACCCGACTGTTTAAAATTTTTCTGTTGCATCCATGCAAAAACATTCTTAAAGAGAATCAATACTCTACCCTCCTTTCACCTGTTGTCTACAGGAAAAATCCTTTTTATGATACCACCTCATGTTATCAGGTCATCTCCTTTCATCGTCTCTCCTTTGTTTGTTGTCTGTAAAAAAGGATCGGTATTTGGATTACCTTCGTTGCCTACAGAAATCAATTATATGCTTTGATACTAGATGATGTAGGCTCCCTACTCCCCCATAGGACTGCGTGACCTCCAGGTCTTGGATCCCCAAATTATCGAGTCAAAAGACTCTCTGGAACCTTAAAGGTCCCCTTCTGTATCTGAACATAGTCCCCCTCATCTTCTTGGTGTAGGTTTGATAGGAACCTGCGAACTTCCCCTTTTAACTAAGTGTGAAAACTCAGAGTGTCGACGTTAGCTCCCTTTTTGATAAGCCCTGACTGGATATCATCTAGTTCTATGACCATGTGATTGTGGGTGTAGTCACAAGTGGTTTGGAGTTAAACCAATTTTGGGCCCACAATGATCCTATGAACTCCACGCATCCCCTTGGAGAAACCACAGTTCAAATCGTGGCATGCCTTCGATTCCTTAACCTCCTCACAATTTTTTTCCCCACAATGACACGGTATCATCGATCTCATGATCTTGATGATATCGTACAAATCAACGCTTTAAATCAATTCCCTCTTTATCTATAAACCATATTATCTCTCCTTGAATCGATGGTCTAAGTTCTCTTCGCAATTCCAGACTCTAGGATTTTGAAATCTCAAACTCAACTCTCTTCCATACTTCACTTCTCTGGATTTGGAGATCTATGGACACCTCTCTTGTAAATCAACAACTCAGTCTTCACCTGGGTGTTTGAACTTTCAACCTAGATCAATGGTCCAACGTCCCCTTCTCGATCGACGATCGATATTTCCTCCAGGGCTCCAGACTTCTGAGATTTCAAATCTCAAACCTCTTTTCCGCAATGAATTTTACTCAGTGTGTAAAATCCACTGACGCGTGTCCTCTTGATCCAATGATTTAGGGTTACTTCGAGAGTTTACCCAGAGTTAAAAAAATTTCACCATGTCTACTCTTAATCCAACGGTCTAGATCTTATTATGGGACTTTGTGCTTCAACTGTCTCAGTTTTCAAATTAAAATTCCACTTCAAATTTTCCCTGGAGTACGAGATCTATTGACAAGTGTCTCCTCTTTGATGAATGACTCACAGCTCTTCACCTCTTTGCGCTTCGCGTTTCAAGTTTCAATTTCCTCCTTCTTCTAGATATTCTAAGCTATTGACACATACCCTCCTGGCTTCAACGGTCCCAATATGCTCCAGCTCTCTGGTTCTCTGCGCTCTAGGAGTTTCAAGTCTCAAACTTTATTTTTTATGCACTCGCAATATTTGACGGGTCACGCTTGATCAATCAAATGGATGAGATTCCACCTCGGCATTCTGGGACTCCGGACTTCGAGAATCTCGAGTTTCAAACCGTTCTCCATCTTGATCATACAGAAGTCAATTACTCTGATTCTTCCTAGTGATCCAATGCTTGGTCTTCGCCTTCAGTGATCTGACGACTTAGATCTATCCCACTAATCAGATGTTTGGGATTCTATTTAGAGGTTCTGGACTTCAGGAATCTCAAGTTTCAACTTCGATAGCTTCTCTCTCCTCTGTACGCGATGTGATAAGGCTCATGCACTTCCTTCTGATCTGATGACTATTGACCTCCTTCCCTGTTATCCGATGATCATGATCGTTCTTCCTCTTGAGATTTTGATATCTCTCCACCTCCTTATGGATCTAATGTCCATGATCAAGTCATGAAATCAACTTTCGTGAGTTCTTGTGACTCTGTCCTTTAAATTCCGTGATGCGAAAGTCAACGAAAGGTTGATCACTCACCACACGTCTCTTTCGATGGACAGTTCCGATGATGTCGGGACTTCGCAATTTCGCAAAGTCTTCTCTCCTGTGCAACTCCAAAGGGTTAAATCTCATGCACTTTCCTCTGGATCCAATGAATGTTGGTCCATGCACCCAAATTTGACATCTGAGATCTGGTTCTCCTGTGCTTGTTCCTCCTCTACCTAGACATATATCTAACGGTCCAACTTCTTCTCAACGAACTATCAGACGATTGTTGTTTCTTCTCCTCTTGATCTTGACACTTTCTTTGATTTAGAACATTTTGTCAATGTTCAAAATGTCTTAGCCTTCGAACTTCCTCCTGTGAACCTGATTCCTTTGGGTGTCACTTACGCTTCTGAAAGCATTATCTCTTATGAGCTTATGAACTTAGAATAATCCAGACTCTTTCGCAATATCTGCGTTATCCCTGGTCAACTTGATCTCTTGGAAGATTTTGATCTCCCACACACACCTTACATTTCTGGGATTTCATCAAACCTAGAAAATGAAGGATTTATTGAAATACAAATACTTTTCTCCCTTCTAGCATTCTTTTGCTTAATGTACACCTTGCAGAGATTTTACTCATAGAGTGTTCAATAACTCTGCTTCTTACTGAACTCAACACAAAGTTCTTTTGTCCACACTTGCACCGACTCAATGCCCACCTAGCAGAGCTCTACAGAGTCTTCAATAAATCTATTTCTCTCTGAACTCAATAAAGATTTCCTCCGATGCACTCCTTGCACTTCCTTTGGTGAAGGTTCAACAATATCCCTCCTGAGCTTTCCCTTGAAGTTAAACCTCTCTCAACACACTCTTTGCAGAATGTGTGCATTCCTTGCACTCAAAAAATCAAAGAGAAGAAATAATTGAAACTCATGCAACACTTCACCAGTTACACATTCAAACCATGAAAATGCATTAAACATAAAATGAACAGAAATACATAAAAAAATGATATGTAGGAAAAACTTCTTTTCTATTATCTCTGTGTGCCTATAAAGATGTTTTAAAAAACCAGACTGTAACAGAGTCCCAAGTTCTCTCAAGATCTCTCTCTCAGAACTATTCTACCTCCTAAGGCCTCTCTATCCAGACCTCTCTATAATTCTTTGCCTATTGGTATCTGATACAAGATCTCCTTACCAAAGAGGGGCTCTTCGAGCTCATCCTCTGTCACCTAAACTCATCTATTACATTGAAGTTTCATAAATGTTTACCCAGACTTGACTATGATCTGGGCCTGCTACAAGCAACCTTTTAAGGAAATCCAACTACTACCTATACAAAGGCATGGCCCGACATTTACAACCTTACAACATGAAAATGCGTATAGGATTATTTCAAATTAAAAAAAAAAATGGGAGGTTTAATGCCTCTCCCTTTCTCCATTACGTGTTTGCGTGTTGGCATGCTGGTGCATTTTCCAAGGTGGAGCGATGCTCCTGCAACTGAGAAGTGGCTAGGTATGGAATGGGGAAGCGATCGATCAGAGTCGTGATATAAAATCACGAGTGAAAATGTGAACCTGTGAGTCCACCAACTTGTGCAGCTAGACATTTTTGGAAAAATGACAAAGTAACGATAAAGAGAAAGTACAGGGGAAAGGGGAAAAATAATTTGGTTAAGTATAGAAGAGTGAAAATAATGGCTAATATATTTAAATCTGTAATAGATATCCCATTTCCTGGAAATATCTTTTCTGCATGTTTCTAGAGAGGTTGTATATAGATTTCATATACTTGGAAAGAACTCGAAGGTGGCAGGCACATGAAACAACAACAAGGAATTAGAAATTTCTTGAACCCTCAAAACTGACGATCTGTGAAAGAGATTCCAAGAAATAGCCAAGTGTGGAAAGTGCTCGAACATGCTTCAAAATAACGTGACAAGGGTTCCCAAAGAGACGTGAGGCCCTGATGGTCAAATTGTATATATCAAAACTTTTGAGTGAAAATTGTGTAACACAAAAGAGGGGTTGATTTGAGAGTCCGAAAATAAATTTGTATATCACGGAAGATGGGGGGTTGTTTGTAGATCAGGGAACACTGGAAGTTCAATCCACCTATCCAGGAACCTGCAAGAAAAAAAGTCAAGTATGGAATTGGAGGAGTGAAAGAGATTCCAAGAAATGGAAAAATATGGAAAGTGGATGCACGGGCTTCAAAATGGGGTGACAATAGTTCCACAAGAGATGTGAGGACCCAAATTTCAAATTGCAGGTCTCAAAAATTTTGAGTGAAAAATGTGTATCATGGAAGAAGGTATGATTTCAGAGTCCACCAGTAAATTTGTATACCGGGGAGTTACAGGTGTTGTTTGCAGGTCACGAAACAATGGAAGTGCAATATAGAGCGTGCTTGCCCGAGAATCTGCAATCTAAAAAGTGGCTAGGCATGGAATGGGAAGCGGTCGGTCAGAGTCGTGATATAAAATCACAAGTGAAAATGTGAACTCGTGAGTCTTCCAACCCACACATTGAGACATTTTTCAGAAAAATGACCAAGTAACAAGAAATACAAAGTAGAGGGGAAAAATAAATGAGAATTTGATTAAGTATAGAAGAGGGAAAATAAGGGCCAATATATTCAAATCTGTAATGGATATTCCATTTCCTGGAAATATCTTTTCTGTATGTTTATGGAGAAGTTGTATACTTATTTCTTATACTTGGAAAGAAGTCTGAAGGTGGCGGGCACAAGAAACAAAGACTAGAAATTGGAAATTTCCAGAACCCGCCAACCTGACGATCTGCGAAAGAGACTCCAAGAAATGGCCAAGTGTGGAAAGTGGTCTGATGAGCTTCAAAATAGGGTGACAAGGGTTCCTGAGGAGGCGTGAGGCCTCAACGGTCAAATTGTATGTATCGAAACATTTCAGTGAAAAATGTATAACACAGAAGAGGGGATGATGTGGGAGTTCAGAAGTAAATTTGCATATCACAGAAGCTGAAGTGTTGTTTGCAGGTCACATAACAATGGAACTGCAATTTAGAGATCTCCTCGGTAGAAGCCCACGATCAAAAAATTGTCTAGGTATGGAAATGGGAAGCGTTTGGGCGGAATCACGATATAAAATCATGAATGAAAATGTGGACCCATGAATTCGCCAACCCGCGCAACAAGACATTTTCAGAAAAAATGACTAAGTAACCAAAAAGAGAAACTATAGGGGGAAAATGAAGGGGAAATTGGTTAAGTATATAAGATGGAAAATAAGGGGATAAAAGAGTGGTAAAATAGAAAAGTGGAGGGCAATTTTCATAAGCGAGAATTGGTCTCAAACAAGCTCCATTGTTGCAAAAACATCATTTTCTAGTCCAATATTTTATCCACTTACTCATTTTCTGTTGTGCTTGTACCATTAAAAAGGGTGTGATCAAATGCTTTGTTAAAGATTAGTTTTTATTGCAACTTGTGGGAGTAATTGTGTTCTTGATACATTCTTCCATGACTTTGACATATTAACTTAAGTATTAAAATTCTTGCATGATGGGTTGTTAGCATTAAAGATTAATGATTGCATGTCTAGAAACAACAATGACGATCTTGAATTTTAATATTGTAGTTGATTTCATAGTCCCATTTGACTATAGCCACCATAGATCATTTTTTTAATTTTTTTTAATCCGTGAACAAAAAATTTGGTAGTTTCATTAATAAAGTAAAAAGTGCTCAAATAGAGGCTAGGGGATGGACGACTAATAAAATATTCCCTTTCAGAGTAAAGGAATGAATGAAGAGAAAGGGAAACAATAAATCATTTTCTTAGCAAGACTGAGATGAAAACGAAATTTCTAGGGCAGGGCCCCGATTGCTGCATTGTGATTTGGTCTTGCTATGTTCTATGTGCATTACAAATAGAATTGAATGTTGGTTTGAAACTATTTAAAATTCATTTTTGTTTCCATAAAATCCTGATGGGATCAACACAATGCATTGTCATATAATTGTTAAATGTTCCATATTAGATCAAATTACTTGAGCCAATACAATATTGAAGAACTACGAGACTATCGAACCATGCCAATGAGAAGAGGTGTTAGATTTAGCAAAGAAACAACAACCAAGACTCCAAGGACAATATTTTAATAGTAATTCCATTAAAAAAAATAATTGTGTAGTGTATATCTATCCATACAAATTGGACTGACTTCTTTGCACCAAAACATTGAACATATTTGTCATAAACACAGGCATAGTATCTGCAGCATGCAAGAGCCATTGAGATTCTCTTGAACACACATACAAAAATGATTACCATGCTTTTTTTAGGAAATCGTTGCAGTCTTCTCCTCAGAAGGTCAATGTTCTCTTCCACAATCTCAATATCTTGCAGAAGACGTGAGGAGAAAAATAAATAGGAGAGTGTTTACATAGTGGAATAAATCCTTATCTTGAAGCAGGTGAACAACACTCTTGTTCCTGACGCTGACATCGCTCCAATTTTTCACCTCGACAAGAAAGAAACCCAGAATTTGTCAAATGTAGGAGGACATAAGAACCCATCTTCACGATAAAATTGATATTTATCACAAGCTTCTCATGAGGAAGAAGACAAAAAATCTTGCAGGGAAAGCATAAGAGCCTGAAACTAAACATTAGGACACACCAAGAAACCACCTCCTCATAGTCAAAGACTTCAGGGACACAGGTTGCACGAGCAATTCCAGAGGCTGAAATTACTCCATTATGGCTGGAAGGAGATGAGTAGTAGGAATATCCCTTGCACCAGTGGGAGTTCTAGTCCTCATAACCTAAGATGTTAATTGTATATCCAATGAAAAGAAGAGTGGTCCTGCAATTGAATAATTTTTTGGCTTGAAATATATCTCTGGGAGCATCAAGAGACCATTTCCTTACAGTGAAAAACTTCCTCCCAAAATAGACTAGTTTGGACCTTTGGAATTCCTACTATCGATCTGCAAAGCGGCTATTCCGTTCAACGTAAGTTTCTTTTCTGAAACACCTTATTTTGGTCTTGTCAAGGCCACCATCGTTGAGACAGGAAGTGCCCCCCATTATGGTTGATTTCAATTTGGGCGCAAGAGTGGGAACAATGTCTACATTGCCATCATCCATTGTTGTATCATCCTCCATTAGATCATCTTATCCCGGATCGAAATCCACCGCATCAACCTCTATGCCAGCCATGAATGTAGGTGGGCAGGTTGTATGAGCATAAGGGGGTTGCCTTGGAATTCTTTGTCTTGAAATATATCTCTCAGAGCACCAAGGGACCATCTCCTTTTTTTCTCTTGGGCGGAGGGAGATGAGTATTAATAATATGCCCTGGAGTAATGGAACCTATGGTCATCATGCCCGAAGGTGTTTACTATATCTGTACATAACTATTTTCGAACTGCTTCCATAAGTTAACGAGAATTTTCATTTTCTCCAGATGATGTTTGAAATGAAAATTCGGAAGGAATAATATAACCCTCTGAAAATATTGGTTTAATATGTATCAAAGGAATATATCCTCGATCCTTTCACTGATTAATGACAATCTCCATGGTTCATGCATAATGAGTTGTTACCATTAAAGATTACTAATTACATATTTAGAAAAAAGTGAGAAGATGGCGATGACAACGAAGAGAGATTAAGGATTAGATATTTCGTAAAGGCATCAAAAGGATGATGCACGAAAGAGATTGCATGATGCTTGAAATGAATACCTGGAAAGGATAACACAAATCTCCACAAATATTGGTTTAGTTTGTATTAATGAAAATATTATCCAACCTTTCAAACATTAATGAAAATCTTAACGGTTCCTCCACGATGAGCTATTAGGATTAAAGATTAATAATTTGATATCTATAAAGAAGTGTGAAGGTGGCAGGGATGGTGAAGAGAGATTAAGAATTTCACCTTTCGTCCATTGGCCAACCCGCGAAAGAGATTCCAAGAAATGGCCAAGTATACTCAAGAGACGTGAGGGGCTTATTGTCAAATTCTGTGTCTTTGAACTTGTGAATGTAGAATGTGTAACATGGAATAGGGCACAATGATGGATTTCGATGGTCAATTTTATATCGTGGAATTTTGGGTGTTGTTTGTAGGTAGCATAACAATGGAAGCGAAATGTTGAGCAAGCCTGGCCAGGAAATGACGATGGTAATAGTTGCCAAGTATGAAATGGGTAAGTAGGTGGTTGGACTAATGATATAAAAGCATGAGACATACTCAAAATAGAGAATATTGATGGTCTTGAAAACAGGGCCACAAGTTCTACTTAGGACACATGAGGGCTCGATGGTGAAATTGTATTTATCCCAACTTTTGATTGAAAAATGTGTAACACGGAATAGGGGACAATGAAGAACTTTAACAGTCAATTTGTATATTGCGGAACTTCAAGTGTTGTATATAAAAGCATGAAAAATTCAGAAAAATGACACATTCGGAAAAATGACTAAGTAACTGGACAGGGAAAGAAAACGAGAAAAATAAAGGGGAATTTGGTTGCCAATTTGCAGATCGAGGAAGTCTGGGTGTTGTTTGTAGGTGGAAAAACAATGGAGTCACAATGTTGAACCTGCATATCCAAGAACCCGTGATCCAAATTTTATGTTAAATATGGAATGGGGAATCGGTTGGTCAGATTCGTCATATAAAAGTATCAGTGGAAATTTGAAGACATGAATTCGCCAACCCCCACACCTAGACATTTTCCAAAAAATGACTAAGTAACCAAAAAGGGAAAGCAGATGGAAAAAAGAAAGGGGATGAAATTTTTTGGAAGCAAGAATTGGTATAATAAATCCCCATTGATGGTCTTAACAGTAACTATGAAGTGCATTAAACTATTAAATATCCTATTCAATGAACGAATAGATAAAGCGAGCCATGCTCATAGTTTCTAGGACGTGTTTGTATAGGAGAAGCATAAAAAAGCCACAAGAAAATCAATTTTGGAATGTTTAAGTAAAATTATTCTACTGTCAACTTCACCACAAGTATAACAACGACGAATTTGAATTTTAAGATAAATTTGAATTTTAATGTCCTATCGTTGATATGATAGTTCCATTAGACTTCACATAGTATATATCGTTTTATTTAAAAATATTCTTGGAGATGATGTGTTCTAAGTTCATTGATCAAGGAAAACCGCTAAAATGATCCACATACTACATTTGCATCAGAGAGATTATATTAAACGTTAAAGAATGTATTGTATATTCTTTAATATCGTAGAAAAACTACCAAGATCCTGAATGTATCATTAATTTTCCAGAACAAAGCATACAACCAAGAGCCATGTAAACACGAAATGTACTGAAAGTTGAGGCACAAGGCAACGCGTGAACACAAAAGGAACTAAGTGAGATCCCACAAGGGTCCATAGAGTAGTACACATTGACATATGCATCAAACAATTTGATATATATAAAAAAAAACACGTGCCATTGGTTTTCTCTTATATCTGGTATATGTTCCCATGAGAAAATAATTGGGGCCATGAGATATGAACAAAATTCTGACAAACACAAGATAACACAAAACCATCAGAGCTTATCCATTGTATCCTAGATATAACCAAACCCTAAAATGGGGAACAAGAAACTTTCCAATTACTATTTTACCATGAAGCAAGATCACTATGGACATTTTCTTCGGATAGTGCCATGTTCTATCACTACTATTTTTAACAATGCCAAATTTCCAATATTATTGGAAATGCCTAATGGTTCTGCCTAGAGGAGAAAGCCATTTTGATGGTTCAAAGGATAGGCCTAATTTATTCACATTTGGATACTTTGTATGGGGTTTGTGCTCATGCTTCCCATTTCTGGGATAAACAATCTTATGCCCTTGTACATCAACAATAAATGCACATGCATTTATGAATTCCAATGTCCGAACTCCCCAATCTCTATAGCGAGTTTTGAAGATCTTAAGATCATGATTCAATCCATCTTGAGACATTTTTTTTCAATTAGGGCATCGATAAAATGCAGACACCATGCCATAAATGTATAGTTAGAGATCATCTTCTTTTTTATTTGGGTACCCAAAAAATGCAGAAATCCTTTGATGGCTATATAGTTGGAAAACATTTTTCCAATTTGGGAAACCAAAAAGGTGTAGACTCCTCCAACAAATCCACAACCAACCACCATTTTTTTTTTCATTTGGACACCCCAACAAATATGCAAAATTCTTACTGGGAGATGCAAAAAAACGTGAAAATAAGAACAACAATTTGATTTGTAGTTAGATTCTCCTTGTTTTTTCAAGTGCACAAAAAGAGACGAAATATTTGGAAAGAAAATTTTACAGCCATAGATGTAAAATTCGAAGAACTCGAGTCTGACGAACATTCATCTGGGTATTGAAGAAAAATTAGAGAAACACATGAGATTTTTTCGTTTCCTGCCAAAGCTTGATATGAACTTTTTATTTTTTATTTTTTATTTTTTTTTCAGTGGATATACAATAATGCATTATCCTCATTTAAGGTAAATTTTCTATGTATCCAAAATTCACACAACATGTAGACATTGTTTTACTTTTTCTGTAGGTATACTTCATATGGAAATCCTTCTAACCCAAGAATCACATATTGTAACAGAGGCTGTCTAATTGTAAAATGTAAGATTGTGTTGCCCATGGTTCGAAGGCATCATTGAGGCAATGTCTATATATGTAAGGGAATTTTTTACTGCATTGCAGAAAATCAATTGTATCATCATTTATGAAAGCAAAAGAAAAAGTAGGAGAGTTTCATTTGGCACATACAGGCTCAAAGAGGGTCGAGTATGCATTCAGTGCAACCAAAACACCCTCAACCTGGGCACGTGAGCATAGTAGTTAATATATTGAACAATATAATATACAACTGCACAACAAAAAAAAGAAAAATTGCAGAAAATTGATGAAGGAAATTTGTATGAGCAAAGTGAGGATGAAATTGTAGATGTACACGCACAACAGTTGTAGATCTAGTTAGTTTCTTGAGATCTTGTACTATGTCTATTCACAATTCTGTTACAAATGTTGCTTGGTTTGTGCGAAAGATCCTTTCTTTAACATCTCCTTTCTTTGTTATATTTTTGAAGATAATAAGTGGAAATTTCCCTTTATGCAATTGTTGTTCCATTGAGGAAAACAAATTTGAATAGGTGTCGAACTATTTCAGCTGCAACATGGAACAATGCAATAGTTTTGTAACATAACTGAGATACATGGACATCTGAAAGTAAAGGAAAAAACTGGATATGGAAAACGGTACCATTGCCTTGTCATTCTCTGACTCTCCATATTTTATATGGAGAATGTGTTGCGAGCCAATTTTTCTTGTGAGTGTGACAACTGCACCAATGGTTCCTATTGGGTAAGTGTCATTGCTCTGTGCAAGTTGGCTAATAGTTATGTCTGGGACGAAACAATATTCTGAGCAAATAGTGGAAATGTTTTCCACAATACTTGTTTCATTGAGTGATATAATCCGATCACAATCACCATGGTCATATACAGTTTTGGGAAATATATTTAAACTTGTAATGGATATCCCATTACCTGGCAATATTGTTTTTTCATGTTTCTGGACAAGTTGTGTGGGAATAGTCAGTGTGACTTTCATCATGGCCTCATTTTCTATCATGTCAGCACACATAATGGATCTAGTTTTGTTTTTCTTGTCCAAGTAGGTCCTATAGACGACCATTATGTCCCCGATGAATACTTGTTCAGTTTGACAGTTGTTCAATCCCTCTATTTATAGTATTTTGGGTGTTATAAGTTTAGACTTGGTGACATTTTTTGAACAGGAAAAGTAATGTGGATGGTAGTCTGCATTATTTTTTTTTCTTTTTTCCTAGAATAAATGTACAAGTAGATACACAACATGGATGAAGTATGGAGCCAGATTTTTTCAACTAGACCTCTTAGTATGCAGAACTTGTGCTATGTTTGACGTCTCACTTGAGCTCGTTGATACTTCTTGTGAACTGCAAAGTATGTGTTGCAGATGACATCAAAATATTCATTGTGGAATAGATGAATAAATATCCTAGGATATTTTTTTGGGAAAAATAAGAGGAACACAATATATGCATCTTTACCTTTGGCCTTGTCTGCTTGTTGATGTTTGCGATGATTGACTGCTCATGGCCATGTCACTAGTCCAAATTTTTCTGAAGCAAGCATTTGTAGATGAACATCGGAAGGACTAAATAAGCATATGAATTTTATATTGTCCATACTTATTCTGAATGTCACATACAGGGTCGAAGGAGATGGAATACAAAGTAGGGTTCCAAGGTATACTCATGAAACATGAGGACTCGAAGGTCAAATTGTATGGCTCATATTTTTTGACTGCAAAAATGTGTAACAGGAAATAAGGCATGACGGGGTGGTATGAAGAGAAATCTATATATCATGGAACCTATGAAGCTAGAGGCACAATCTTGAACCCGACAGCTTGGGAACCCACGATCGAAAAATTGGCTAACTATGGAATGAGGAAATCGTCGGTCGTAGTCGTGATATAGAAGCATGCGTATAAATGTGAACCTGTGAGTCTTCGAGCCCACACACTTAGACATTTTTTGGAAATATGACTAAGCAAAGAAACCAAAAAGTGAAAGTAGACAAGAAAAATGAAGGGGAATTCAGTTAAGTATAGAAGAGGGGAAAAAAAAGGGATAATAGAAAGTGGGAAAATTAGAAATGGGGAGGGTAATGTTTGGAAGCGGGAAGTCTCAACAAAGGGCCATTGTTTCGAAATCATCATTTTCTAGTCCAATATTATATGCACCCACCCATTTTGTATGTTTGATTTACTAGCACAATTGGTATACCTTTTGGAAGATTGTACCACAACCCCCTCTGCTGTGGCATATACTAATTCATCTTCCTATCCAACCAATATGTTTCTTTCAATGTAGCAATGCCAAACATACATTGGAGATGAAGGTAAGTTATTATGCAAAAAGACATGTAAAATAAAGAAATACAGTTCTATTTATTCCAATGTAGAAGCAAAGAGAATACAATTCACATGAGGATAAGTTACTATGCAGTAGAACAAATACACAAACAATAAATGAAATACTAAACACTGGAATATGAAATAAGAGTAGAGGCATGGAACTTTGTAACTATTCCTCTACATTCGTGACAAAGAGTCCATCATCTTCTCCAACCACTCTGTTTGTTTAAATGCAACAATGCATAAAAAATACAATGGACATGAAGGAAGTTGGTATGCAGGAAGACATGTAAAAAAAATAAATAGAGTTTGATTTATTTCAATGTAGCAGAACAAAAAATACAAAGGACGTGAAGATACATTATTATGTAGGAAGGTACCCAATATCTACATACAATAAATTAGGTGAACAAATATTTATAAAATAAATGAAATACAAAACAATGGAATATGAAATAACGGTACAAGCATGTACCTTTGTATCTCCTCTTCCACAACTATGGTAAAGACTCCTTTGTTTTCTCCAGCTATTCTATTTGTTTGAATGTGGGAACACACAAAATACAATGAACATCAATCGAAGCTGGTATGTAGGGGAGAACAAGTAATATGTATGTACACTAAATGAGAATCAACAAATAGAATAAAAGATAGTTAGAAACATGGACTTTTACTTTTCTCCATCCATGGTTGTAATTATATAAAGTTTTTCCTGCCCAAAATATATTACAAGCTGATAAATATTAAGAAATTGCATGGCCATAGCTAAATGATTTTGGTTTTCTATAGCAAAGTATCTAGATATGTTTTGAGACATGGGAATATAATTTTGCAGTATCTTTGGTGTACATCTCATATTTCAAGTACAAGACAAATTGTATTGTGGTCACACCATTCTGTGTACATGATAAAGAAGATGTATTGTGATATGGGCACATTTCACCATATATGGTTAATAAGTGTGTTTTGCACATGTTTTATCTTAAAAAAAATACAATGGACATTGTAATTACACATGCAGTTGTCCAATGATTTGTTATGCCACTATTTTGTGTCATGTCAACACTGAAGTATCCTAGAATGATAATGGTTTCTTCCAAATGTAAATGGTGTGCTGCATTTGAGAACACATTCATTATGCCAACAATGTTGCATGAAAAACAACATCGAAACTGAATACTATAATTTGCAATCCAAGGAACACCAATCTTGCTAGAACCATCTCAATATCCTTTTCTTCTACAAGAATATTTTAAAAATACATGTAGGTATGGTCTAGAGATAGGAAAAAGAATTGGAGAAAAATTTAAGAGTAGGATAGGCGAGCATGGGACAAGCACGAGATCTCAACTTTGCTAGACATGCCAAACAACAGAACCGCAAGTCCACTTGCAGGCGCAGGACCTGAACACCGCAAAGTTAAAAAAAAGAAGCTCCAACTACCAGCACATGACCCCAACCATAAAGAGACAAAGTAAAAAAAATAAAATAACAAGAAACAAACCAACGATCAAGCACGAACAGGCCCAACTGCATCCCGAGGACCTCAAACTCACAAACTTAAGCCAAACAACAACAAGTAGCAACCGACGAACCAATGAACAACGAACAAGAAACAACCATTGAACCAATAAACAACATATGTATCTCCACCGATTACCAAACTGCAACCCAAGCACAGAAGGGACTAAAAACGTATGATGAGCATGCCAGTAGAAATAATCAAACATTCTTACTTGCAAACTGCAAAAAGTGAACAACAAAGAACGGATAGAAAATGAAATTATGGCATCGAAACTTACTCTAAAAGGATTAACGATAGAAGCACAGGGAGAATTGTGGGTGCCACGCCTTGACCCGACAAAGTAAAAAGAAATAGATCCAACTATGAATGCAGGACCCCAACCCTGGAAAGTTGAAGTAAACAAAAGAAAGCAACAAGCACCAACAAGTCAAACTCTAAGCGCATGTCTTCAACCTTCCAAAGTTGAACAAAATAATAACAAGCAACAACAAACGAACCAATGAACAAGAAGCACCCACCGAACCATTAAACAATGATGTATCTTCAATAATGACCAAATTGCATTCCAGGCATAGAAGAAGTATGAAATATACAATGTATATGGAACTGGTGGTGGACAACAATCTTGTCCAAATTCACTGCAACATTGTATGGAAAAATTCGGGGAAAAATGTACTCTCAGAACCCTATTTAGGTAAACATTTAAGGTTGTCACATAGTTTAAGGGCCTCATGGTATGCAAAAATTTAAGCTTTCAGGCCTGTTTAAGGACCTCGCGCTATGTAAATGTTTAAGCTTTTAGGCCTATTCAAGCACCTCAAAAAAAGTGTCAATGATCTAAACCTTCGGTATGTAAACATTTCAATACAAATAGAAAAATAATAATAAAATGACATATTAATAATTATCAATCGATATAGTCCCTCTATGCCTTCGGCAAGGACTAATAATAAAAAAACATTAAAAAACATCGTCCATGCTCATAACTTTCGGTATGTAAATATTTAAGTAAAAATGTAATAAAAATTAAAAAAGAGCATCTAAGCTCAAAACTTTGGATATCTAAACATTTGCAACATTGGGAACAATGAACCTAGCAATAAGACCTCCAATATATTCTCCAATGAGATGATAACATATAAGGTTTTTTTATATTATATAAAAAATAATTTCTTTACCTCTATAGTATGAACAATACAGATGATGCATAAATTTATAGTCAAAGGACATATTAATATGAAGTCAACGAATTATCGATTTCTATAGTCTCTCTGCTCCTTCGTCAGGGACTAATAATAGTGTTTTACATTTGATCAAACAATTATAATGTTTGTTCAAGATATATGTGCCTTGCATAACCTTTGGTCATCATATTCCAAACCACTACACTTGACATACATGCATCAAAAAACTTTGTGTGCATGTTGGATACTCCTTATGTAGGTGCTTGTAAAACGGATAAGCATCGTTTATCTACATAGGGAAGGTTTATAACTTTATTTTCAAATTATCTTATCAAAATGTACACATAATGATTTTATAATCATAGGGTTCTACTTAATTAGAGAGAGACTACTTTGAATGAAAATAAAAATGAGAAATGTGCAGTATGACACACATTTAATAAATCCAACATATATATTATTCAAAAATATGTACTAAATCCAACATATATATTATTCAAAAATATGTACTAAATCCAACATATATATTATTTAAAAATATGTAAAAGTAAATACAAATAGTGTGTATGTTATATGATGATGATGATAATGTAATTTTTAATTTCATGGTTCAACATGACACCAAATGGATGTATGAGATATCTTTGCCTGTGGGACAAGGATCCCTCCAAATGTATCACTAAAAAGAGGGTCTAATACATAAATCTAGTGTCTTGTTAGACACTCACTTACTTAAAATTAAATTATTATTATTATTATATATTTATGTAATTAAGAAATAAAAGTATATCAATTATATATAATTTATAAAATTTGAAAATACTATGATGTGGAATTGGGTGTAGGAATGGTGTTGATTGAAGATTAAATGTACAACTCAACCACCTCCAAGTGATGCTAGAATTTAGATCCAATATTTGAGAAATAATGTTTTCAGTCATGGATAGAATTATGGGTGATATATGGACTAGGAGTTGTAATTCATGCAATAGATTATTATATTGTACAAACATGTACATTGCATGATATTTTTTGTGGTGTCACATATCATGGCTAGCACATCTATGCATTCTAAAAAAATGAATTTAAGATGAAAAATCATAATTAACATGATAACAAAAGATAAAATGAAAATACTACTATAATTAATTTAGATATAAGTAATAAATATTATTAATTTATATTCACATAGTCATAGAATATTCATATGTTCTTATCATTAATCTATATTAGTAGTATATTCTAGTAATTCATATCTATGTCACTTAACATACATAAAAATTTGTCCATTTTGTTAGTATTTATCTTATAACAAATGTGATGACTAACATTTTTGGTTGTGTAGTCACAAATCAACCAAATTGTACCTATAAAATGGGAACCTTAAATATTTTTATGGATTTTTTTAATCATGGTTAGGGGATTGAATGTGGTAACAATAATTGTTTTTAAAACCCTAGAAATTTTGTTTCTCGTTAATTGTATGTACACTAAGAATACTTTCCTCACCTCCTTGAAATGATCCTTCTTCCTAAGAACTCTACTATCATTGTAAAATGATCTACGATTGTTTTTAAGGATCTTTAGAAGATGGGGGTTTTCATCCTCCAAGTGATCATTGTTAGATATTATAAGGGCTCTAGTTACTAGAGTGTTGAGAATCCCAAATTTCTAGGTCGGATGGTGGTGGGACTTTGCAAGTAGGTATTGCTATATATGGGTCTTTTTTTTTAATACCTAGTGTGATATAGAGCCATCGAATTCCTTTGTGACAAAAATGTATTGAAAGGGGAAGGATTATGTTTTCTTGAATTTCCAGGTGATATTGATGTGCTCAATTGTGTTGTTGAGGCAATTCCTAAATTTGTATAAATTCACTCATGTGTGTCTCCAAATGAAAAAATGTGTCATCTACAAATCTTATATGGAACTTAGGTTGTGAAGGAAATGAACCCTTTAGTCTTAAAACATTCCATGAAAACATTGAATATAATGGATAACAAAGGTGCTCCCATAGCCACACCACATGTATCCTCATATTTTTCATCCTAGAAACTAAAAAAATGTTGATCTCAAATTCTCTCAAACAACTTTATTATTCATTGATTTCTAATCACCTTGATAATGATAAGTTCTCCATTGGTAGAAATTTTCATTAAGACAAAAACTATGTCAAAATTTACATAGATATCATTAGTGTCATCCTTAATATTCTTCATCATCTTGATAAAGTAGGTTGAGTACTTTACATAAGAGTTTGTTCTCCTTGTTACCCCTTATTTTGGTGTAAGGGTACTCGTGAATTTCTTCACTGCCCCTTATATTTTATTGAGCCTGGGACAATTCAGGCATTTACTTGTTTTCATGTTTCATGATGAGTGAGAGGGTTTGGTGGCATATAAAGTTTTCAATGATGTAGAAATTGATGATGCATAGTCCCTTTGTTGAAGAACCCCGGGGTTTGAGCATGGCATTTGATTCATTTATCTTTTTTCCCATATTCCTAGTTCACAAGGTAGTTCATGTATCTCGAGGTAGTTCATAGATCCAAAGTAATTGGTAAAAATAGTTTTGAGCTATTTCTCATGTGTCAGGACTCCTCATTCCATGCCACATTCTAGATTTTGTAGTTCTCACCTTCTTCACTCATTTAGTGGCATGTTCCATATCACTTGATGGGATTTCCACCTTGGATATTTCATTGATGACTCTTTTTGAAACACGAGGATGTATTTTCCCCTTCCATAGATTAAGAAAGAGATAGGGATGTTTTAAGGATGATTATTACACCATGTTAACTTTGCATTTGAAATATTGGAGATAATTTGGAGTGGTCACACCTTATTATTGGTTTTTTCTTAGGAGTTGTAGGGGATTTTGAACCTAGAGACCTACACATATACCTTGGAAAAGACTCAGTAGTCTTTCATTGCATAGTTTGAGGAATTTTCTATTCCATATACACACTTTGGGGGCCTTTTGAGGCTATATGTTAAAACATGGACTCAATGTATTCCTTCACTTATGGAGGCATCCCTCTTTCTTGGGGAAATTTTACTTGGATCATTATACATGTGGTTTGACCACCCGATTTTTTTATTTTTATTTTGACTAGATAGTTGGAGGAAAATTATTATTTTATCCCTCCCTAGGATATATCTAAGGATCTCACTTGAGATATTATTATTTTACTTTAAATCAAGTCGAGAAACACTCTATATAAAGAGGTACCCTTCCACACTATTACTCATGGTTTCATTCCTTGGATATTAATTGACATATGTTTCTTGGATCATATGGTTTTGTAAATATTTATTACTTTGTAGATGATTGTTGTCAATTCCTAAAGGTTTTGTATCTTGGTTCTTGTTTGATGTGTAAAGATTAATGATGAAATGTTCAATTACATTATGAAGAAATTATATTGATCCATTTGAAGGGTAAAATCTACCACTTCAAAGGAAGACACTCTAGGGTAATTCCTTCCTTGCTTATTTGTTTATTTGGTTATTATTTGAAACATTTATTTATTTTTCCTTTGGATCCTTTTTAGTAACAATTAAGTAAATTCATCAAATCATAGTTGATCTTGTTGGTGAATTTTATTCTAGTGAATATCCCTTCTTGTTGAA